>VSMD01138562.1:0-24894 GCA_008750895.1 Mirza zaza | reverse complement strand
TACCTTTTAAGGATTCTTTTCCCTCCCGCCTTCTGCTTGGACCTCCGCGGGTCTATGGCGTGAGCCAGGCAGGCAACATCCCCATTTCACAGATGGAAAACCTGAAGTTCCCAAAAGCAAATGACACCTGCCCAAGGTCACACAGAGAGGAAGGGGCCACATCCCAAACCCAGATCTTACAGCTCCAGGTGACTGAAGATGATTCCTCTGGGATCAACCACCCATCCAGAGACAGACTGCTCAGCACAGCTTCACTCATTCATTCATTCATTCGTTCCACCTTTGCCAAGGGGCCGTAAGCCAGGCCACCTGCTGGGATACACAAGATTCCCACGGTGGCCTGGGTGATTTGCGTCCTAGCTGCCCCCGAATGTGCTGGGCCCGGGTTCCTGTGGGGAGAGAGACGGGACGGGCAGGGGAGAGGGATCTCCGTTTCTGTGTAGTTTATGGCGTTAGAGACGATTTCTTTTGTTACTGAAAAGAAATAAAAAAACAAAAGCAGTGGGCCTCGCCGACAGGGCAGAGCCGAGTGAGACCCCGGGTCTCGGGCAAAGTCCCACGACATGAAACGGTGGAACAGGGGAAGCGGGAACTGTCAGCAGCCTCAGGCCCCATTAAGGCTCCAAAACCAAAGGCCATTTCTTCCTGCGCGCGGGTGTGTTTATTTTGTGTATCTGGCCAAATGCAGGGGGAGAGCCTGCTCTGGAGTGGAGGGGCCGAGAGAGAAAGGGGAGAAAAGAAAACAGAACGTGAAGTGGTGTTTTACGAGCGGCATTAAATCCCCCTGGCACAGTGGATCATGGCGCTAACGAGGACGACTCCGCAAAGTCTAGGAAGGGCGTTGGGGGAGACGCAGGGAAATTGGATCAATGTGGATGAAAGCGCACATGAATTCATGCACACACACGCGCATACACGCATGTGTGTGCTCACATGCATGCGCACACGCATGCATGCACTCACTCGCACACATGCATGCACACACGCCTGCACACCCACACATGCACACACGTGTGCACGCGCATGCATGCACACACACACATGCACGCGCACGCACGAACACAGCTGTTCTGGGAGGAAAAGGGGTGGGGAAAGTCCTTGTTCCCTACAAGGTTAAAACCCAAGATGAGTCCCTGTGTGTAGACCCTTCACGGTTGGCGGCAGGTGACAAGGGAGAGATCGCCACTGTTGGATGCTCAGCTCAGCTTCCAGGGTCCCCGGCATCATGCTGACCAGCAGAGACCACGGGTGTCAATTCCTTGTCCCCACTGTCCCCTCCCAGAGGGCCCAGGAGTTGGGCCTGGCACAAGACGTGGTCTCTCTCTCTCTCACACACACTCACATGCAAGCTCATTTACACACATACCACTTCAACTTCTTCTCCTCTGGATGGGGGGACACCTGGACCAACCACCAAAAGGGCGCCTGTGTCTTCTCCATGTGTGCACAGTCGCCAGCCCCGGCCCCGGGGCTGCAGTAGGAGGGAGGTGTCCCCCAGCACGTGTGACGGGCGAGGGCCTCAGTGAGCATGCAGAGCTCCTAGCGCGCGCCTGGTTCAAGCCTCAGTAAATGGGAGGGTTCCTTCTCCACACCACTCCCCCATCACGGCTAAGGACCCAGGAGGACCTGCGTGAAGGGCAGGAGGGAAGAGAGGAAGGGCTGAGGAAGACGGAGCCGGGGTGGTCGGGGAGAAGGAGCCCGGAGCACAGACATGCGTCATCGGCCCATCAGAGCCCGGGCCTGCTGCAAGGGACCCAGGGGTGGGAGGGATCCCTGTGGGGTTGGGGGCAGCTTGAGCCTGCTGGTGTGGGGCCTGAAGTCACTGCAGGTCCTCCAGCCAGGAAGGAAAACTGGATGTGGACACCCTGGACCCCACAAGGGTGGGTCAGTGCACCCTCCACTGAGTACAGGGAAGGGGAGATGCGGGTCTGGTGGCAGGAGGAGGGTCAGAGGTGGCCTGGACAGAGGTCTGGTGTCCACTCTGTCATGCATAGAGACTGCCTCCAGCTGTTGACCCTGACACACCACTGAGCACTCCCAGCCTATTCCTCTCCGCCTCTGGGAGACTGGGGTCCCCATCTCCCAGGATGTATGGCTCTGTCCCTACCCACAGTGTCCCTTCCCCATGGCCACCTCCCTCCCCTCCCCCTTCAAGACACTGCCGTCAGAGTGTCCGTAGGCGGTAGGTCGGCAGCAGCCAAGAATTTCCACTAGTTGCCTCTCCCTCCGAAACAAACAAACCAAAAGGAGTCACAGTGTAAGTGTCTTTGTGGTCTGCTGCCTGATCTTCTTTAAGCCCAGTCTGATTTCTTTTCAGATACAAAAACATCACCTTATCTGACGATTGGGAAACAGCGCTGAGTTCTGATGCCGCCGTGGGAGGTTTGTTCTGGAGAACAGGCAGCAAGGCCAACCCCAGACAGTGAGTGCAGACTTGCAATTATTCGGGGCTGACCTCACCCCTCCTAAGCGCTCTCCAACCTGCGGCCTTTGCGGTGGGTGTGTCAGAGTTGACGGCAGGCCCTGCCAGCAGGGAGTGCCCTTCTGAGCGCCTGCAGCCACCCCCTGGGGCAGGGGTGCCGTGAATTGTCCCTTGTCTGCAGGGTGGCCTGTGAGGACAGCGACGGCCCGGCGCTGTCAGCATCCACCCCTGGTCCACGCTGTCCTGCTCCTGTAGGGCACACGAGCTGTGGGCTTCGGTCACCGGCCACCAGCTCGGCAGCCCCACCAGCCGTCCACAGGCTAAATGCACGATAAATGCCAGCTACCGCATTGCTATTGCTGGGTGGATGCAGAAAGCCCACTGTTGGCAGCTACCTTGCCCGCCTCCAGGTTGGAATCTCTGTCTGCTCCACCTCGCTGGGCAAATTTCCCCCTGCCAGTCAGGGTTGCCACATATGGTTGTATAGCTTGTGCACTGCACAAAGTACTGGTGCTGGAATTGAGGTCAAACTCCGACTTGACTCCACTACTAAGCAGTGTACACTGGTGAATGAGCTCTGTCCATAAGGAGAACATTCTCTAATCTGCCCAAAAGCACTTCACAGGTCGCAACTGGTGTCCTGGAGCCCTGACCGAGCTGGCTCCAGCTTCTGCCAGTCCCAGAACCTGGGCAGTGTGTGCCAGGCACCATCTCCAGCCCCAGCTCAGCCACCCCGAGGAGGTGTAGCCAACATCTGGCTCCCAGACAGGAAACGCCCCAACTCCACCCTATGCCTCCACATCGTCCTTGCAGGCTGTGGAATCTTTGGTGTCTCTGCCCGACATAGCCACTGTCATTGGCGGGTTTGCAGGAACAGGCCCAGGCCCAGGTAGGCGAGGAAGAAGCTTCAGGTGTGTGGAAGAGAAGAGAATGCTGATCCATTGGAACTTGGGAAGTTTAAAACTCAATTATTAGATGGTATTAGGGAATGATTGTTAATTTTCTTAGGTTTTAGGTTATGTAGGAGAATTGCCATATTCTTAGGAGATGAATGCTGTGGCCTGTTTGCAGGACGGAGGATGAACACAGAACTTAAAACACAAACACGCAGAATACAAAGAAAAACGCAGACACACATACAAACGGTTGACTTGAGTAATAACACACGGGGTCCGTTTTATTTTTATACTCTAAAAGATTGAAGTTAGTTCCTTGTACATAACCACCCAGGCGTGGCAGCGATAGCCTTAAATTCCAGAATAGCCTTAGGGAAGCAGATGTCCCCTGACTCAGAATTTCAAGGTGGTTGCTCTAGGCGCTAGGCATAGATAAAGGACCGAGATTAGCAAGGATGGGCAAGGTGAGCCACAGGGGGCATTTCTCATCCCCAGTTTCTCTTAGGGTGACCCCCTAAGATCTTCGGCTGAACCCTGGCAGCTGTGCCTGGCTTAGGTCGCCCCTCCCTTGAGGGTCTTACCCGTCATTGACTAACCAGCCATCTTATGGGGTGTACGCAGCAATCACAGGAACAATATGTTTATCGTGTGGCCTCCAGACCCCCAGTGCCGTGGGGTGGGGCTGCTCTTGCTGGTCGCAGCTCAGGTCCTTTGTTATGCCTCTAGGCAACACCTTTGTTTATCACAGGGAGCCTGTCCAGAACAGATTACTTTCAAATGTTCTGGGCAGAACTCGTACATTACTCACTAACTTTAATTCTTAAACTAGGAAAATATATGTCAGTCCCCTACAGATGAATGTTGGATTATTTAGGGCTGAAGCATCATGATGTTCACCACTTACTTTGAGAAATATATATATATGGAGATTTTTAAAAGTTTGTGGGAAAAATGCAATTAAAGGATTTAAAAAATTATAAACTTTATTTCTCAACAAGCTGAGAAAGGCGATATAGGTGATGATAGCAGCCATGTATCCCATCTGTAAAGAATCAAGATTCCTGGGAATGTAACCATGGCAATGCAGTCTTTTTCACATTATTAACTGATGAAAACTGGGTGCCCTTTAAAGGTTTTTTAAAATTAGGAAACCAAAAGAATCCAGAAGGAGCTGAAGCAGGACTGTAGGTGATGCCTGACGAGGTCCCACCAAAACACTCACAAAATCGCCCTTGTTTGACAAGAGGAGTGAGCAGGAGCCTCGTTGTAGAGAAGGACTCGCTGGTGAAGCCTTCCCAGGCGTTATCCTGCGGAAGCTTCCGCTGACTTTCTCAATGTTGCCATTCTTTGGCCCTCCGCAGTCAACAAGCAAAATGGCTTCAGCATCCCCAAACACTGCTGCCATGATCTTTGCTCTTGACCCGTCCGCGTTTGCTGTGACTGGACCCCGGCTGCCTCTTGGTAGCCACGGCTTTGATTGTGCCTTGTCTTCAGGATTGTACTGGCGAAGCCGTGTCCCATCTCCTGTTCGGTCTTTGAAGAAATGCTTCAGGACATGACTCTGCTTGTTTGCAATTCCCATTGAAAGGTCTGCTCTTGTCTGCAGCCGGTCTGGACACAAGGGTTTTGACATCTGTCAGTGCAAGGTTTGCTCAACTTTGATTTTTCAGCCAGAATTGTGTGAGCTGAACCAGTTGGGACGTCCGTGGTGTTGGCTGCTGTTTCTGCTGGTTGCCATCAGTCCTCTCCAGTTAGGGAACAGACAAGATGAATTTTTTTCCTCGAAAATTATGTGGATAACTTGTTGCCCTGGGCTTCCTCTTCAACATCGTCTCATCCCTTCTTAAAATGAGTTATCCATTTGTAAACTGCTGATTTCTTTGGGGCCTTGTCCCCGTGAACTTTTCATAAAGCATCAGTGATTTCACTCTTCTCCCACCCACCCAGGCTTCCCCATAAATTCCATGTTTGTTCTTGCTTCAATTTGAGCAGATTCCTATTGCTCTGATAGGGGTTCTTTTCAAACTGATGTCTCATCTTTCGTAGTGCCTCAAGCTAGATCCTGTCCAGACATGTCATAACAAGTCAGTAAGAGTTTATTTTGGTGCTAAAAAATTTTGAAATCTATGCACAGTTTTTTCATAATATGCATTTTCCATGAACTTTTTGAAGACCCCTTGTGTGTGTGTGTGTGTATGTGTGTATGTAAGACACAGACAGGTGAACAAATACGGCCAAATTCAACACTTATTACATCTAGGTGGTGGGAATGTAGATATTTGTTGAACTATTCCTGCACTTTTTCTGTATGTTTAAATTTTTTCATAATAAAAATACATAAATAATTTTTTATGAGAAAGGGCCTCCAAGGCCATCTAAGTTCCCGCTGGAGGGTTTTCACCCCACCCTCCACTTCTGTCCTCACCTCAGAGAGGAGCACCCTTAGTCAGGCCTCCGTCCTCTCTGGGTGCTGGGAGGAGGGGTCTTCCCAGGTGACACATTAGAGCCACTGAGAAGGGCAGGCCCATCACTGTCTCTCTCTCTGCCATCCCAGAGCAGCTGGCGATGCCCGGCTCACGCCCGTCTCACCCCTCAAGCTCAGGGCTCCTCTTTTTGGAGTGAAAAACTCCATAGAAAGATGTTCTTTGCTGAATTTTGTATCACAAAAAAGGGGAAAAAATGGAACTAGCTTCACTGTCCATCAGCAGGGTCTGGCGGCATAAATTGAACAGCTGTACATTTGTACATCCCGGCATGAAAGCCTGTCCATGGTATTGGGAATTAAAAAGCAAGTTGCAGAACAATATGTACTATATGATGCCTTAAAAATAAAACACTATATGTAAATGACCATTGAGTATTTCTGGAGAATTATCTGGAAAGTGGCTCAGGGAATGGTTCACCGCGGTTTCTTCTGGAGAGGGAGATTAGGTGGGGCAGGAGAAACTTTCACTTTTCATGTCGAACGCGCCTGCGTGTTAGAATCTGCTTCCCGTTCTAATAGCGCACGTCTCGGAGCACTTGCCGCGATTCAGGCACTGCAGCAGTGCTGTCTCATACTCACACAGCACCTACTATGTGCCGAGTGCTGTTCTAGGGGCCTCATGCATATTAACTCATTTAATCTGCACACGATTGAATCCCAGGTTATTATCGTCTTTCCAGGTTAGAGCTGAGGAAGGCACAGAGCCGTTAAGTAACTTGCTCAAGCTCACGCAGCCAGTAAGTGGCAGAGCTGGGATTTCAACCTGGGCGGTCCCTCTCTACTGACGGTGCCACTGGAACTCCGTGCTCACCTCGGGGGGCCTCTACCTGCAGGGCTTCATTTCGTCCTCACGACAGCTCTCTTGGGGCTCCTTGCCTCCAAAAAGAGAGCTGGGGAGGCCGACATGGTTCAGGTACCAAAGTGACGGCAGGCTGGTGGGAGTTTGTCCTCTCTTCTTAGACGAAGGTAAGGACATCGGAGAAACAAAGACGGACACGTGTCCAGGGTCACGTCAGCTGCAACACACTTTCCCTTTCACGGGCGCCTCTTGTGCCACACAGTGTTACACATGGAAATCGAGGTCCAGCGGCTCACTTAACAGATAAGGAAACTGAGGCTCAGAGACAGGAAGTGCATAAAGTGTGGATGAGTTTGGGGTGGGCAATCCCTGAGGCCAGAGCTTTGCAGAGGAAAAGGGGACTCCTGGTCACCTTGTGCAGATGGTGAGGAACAGGTCTTGAAGTCCTATCTGCTTCCAGGGGGCAGCCAGCTTGGGGACCCCTGTCAGAGCTGGGGCCTGGACAGAGGTGTCACACTACCCTGGCGCCACACCTTAGAATTCTGAGAATAAGAAGTGGCCCAACACCCAGGAGGAGACACACCCAAGTGTTAACAGTGACAGATCTGGGGCGTGAAATCGTGGGTAATTTTTATTTCCTTCTTTGTACTTTCCCACAGTTTCCAAATTTTTCTATGGTGAACATTCATTGTTGTTATAAATAGAAACATAATGTTTTTTTTTCTTCAGGAGAAACCAAAGACATGTCACAGGAAGTATTTTAGCCGGTGAATGTAAAATGTGTGAACTGAGAAGAGGAAATGGGAGGTAGAGAGGGGGAAAAGCCACATGTCCTGGTGCCTGCTCTGTGGCAAATATGGTGCCAGGAATGCCACATCCATTGTCTCCTCAGTCCTCACTACTGCCCTGGAGTCGCGTGCTCCACTCCCCATTTACCGATGGGGAAACTGAGGCAAGGAGGAAGACTTGCCCAAGTTCACTCAGCTGGGAGGTAGCAGAGCTAAAATTCCTCCAAGCCCCTGTTCTTTTTATCTCACCTTGCTGCCTTTCCTCGAGGTGGTGGGAAAGGCAATTTCAAAACCTTGAAGTTTGGCAGTTTGGTTTGAAAACATCCAGAAAAGTCTCCAGTTTTTCACAAAGCACCAGGCATCCTTGTGTGGGAGCCTAGAACAGTGGTGTTTACAGTTTGCCATTTTCATGATGACAGCAGGTCATCCGGGTACAGTGTTTCGTCTGGTGGCTTTATCACCCAGCGTAGACCAAGCTGAGGGTGACCTGGTCTGCCAGTTGCTCTCGAGGAGCACTGAAAATCGGAACAATCCTTTTGGAAACAATAACCACAAATGGGTTGAGATCTTTTGACTCAGGCATCCCATCCCTAGGGATGGATTTCTAAGAACTGCTTCAGAAATAAGAGGCTATGTGCATGAAGATGTCCGTGTCCATAGTAACTGCAATAGCTAATCATTTACAATGCAGTGACGTGATGGGAGATGGTATAAATCCTGGATAAGCAGCGGGAGCCTCTAAAAGCCCTCCTCCCCCTAGTGAGCCTCCTTTCCTGGTAGTCACACCCTGGCGAAGTCCCCTTGCACTCTGGATTGGCCTGACGTGGTGACCAATAGGGTGTTATGGAAGTGACCTTGTGTGACTTCCAAGGAGAGCTCATGAAAGAAGTTGCAGCTTCTCCATCAGTCCCTCTGGAAGTAGCCAGCCACTGTGTCACTTTCTTGGGGACAGAGGTCCTCAAGCCCCAGCCAGGCATCTGCAGCCTCATGAGAGGCCCTGGGCCAGAACTGCCCAGCTCAGCTTCTCTCGAAATTCTTAACCCATAGAAACTGAGGGAATAAATGTCATTGTTTTAAGTCACCAGGTTTGAGGGTAGTTTGTTCCACAGCAGTAGATACAGTAATAGATGCCGCATACGATGTTCATTCACAGGCGGTGAATGGACTACTGCTGCACACAGCAATGTGGATGGATTTTATAAGCATAATGTTGAGCAAAAGTAGCAAATACTGAAGAGGACATATGTCTTAGTCTATGTTCTGTTGCTATAACAGAATATCACAGACTGGGTAATTTATAAAGAAAAGAAATTTACTTCTTACAGTTCTGGAGGTCAAGGTCGACAGGCTGCCACTGATGAGAGCCCTTGCACTGCATCTTCACGTGGCAGAGGGTGACAGCCTGCCAGCCCAGGCCTCCCTTCCCGTAAGCCACCAGTCCCATCTTGGGGGCCACACCCCGATCACCTTAACTAACCCTAGTTACCTCCCAACGGTCCCACCTCCAAATGCCATCAACATACGAATTTAGACATTAGGTTTCCAACACATGAAATCTGGGGGACACATTCAAACCATAGCAACATACTTTATGACTTTATTCATACAATGGTCAAAAACAGTCAAAATTAATCAATGCAGATAGGAACCAGGGTAGCAGTTACCTTTGGAAGGGGGAGGTTGGTGACTGGGACAGGGAAGGGGAGGACATCCTGGTGCTGGTGACATTCTCTTTCTCAATCCCGGGACTGGTTACATGGGTGTACTTTGTTTGCCGGAATTCAAGCTGTACATGTATGATGTGTGTGCTAGCCTGGATGTGTGCTGTGTACGTACAGACTGTCGTGTATTTCAATAAAAAATGTTTTTAAATGATCATTTTATGCCCACTGCATAAAATCTAGACACATCTGATCAGGCTGTGGGCAGGGGGAAAGAGCAGAGCCACAGAAAAGTCTGCACAGGGATTGCAGAAATGCACGTGCACACGGAAGGCAGGACGGAAAGAAACAGAATGTTTGTGTTGGGAGCCAGGGATTCTGGGTAATTCTTAAATATTTGAGTATTTCATTTGAGAATGTATTATATCGTCTTGTCAAAGAGAATGAAAAAAAGGGCCGAGAGGTATAATCCATTTCCACACGACGTCTAACCGGAGAGTAAAATACAGTCCTCAAAGGAGTAAGCTTTTCATCCACCAAAAATTTGACCACCCAGAATATAAGTCCTTCCCGGAGATTTTACAAACTGTTCAAGTGTGGTTTCTCCAGCAGAATCAGTTGTTGAAACTACCGTTCTCATTAGGGCTGAGAAGCGGAGGGCTCACTTGCAGGGTTCGAGGTGCAGCAGGCTGGGAGGGACACAGTGCCAAAGAGAGAGAAAAGGTGTGGGCGACACGGTAGGCGAACAAGCTGTCAGCATCCATCGGCTGGGAGGCGAGAAGGAAATTTGTGGGCCTGGAGGATCCTTCCTGGTGCTGGGAGCGCAGAATCAGAGCAGAAATGTCATCCCCAAACCCCCAAACAGCTACAGACTCAGAAGAAAGCAGAGAGAATTCTCAAGTTTCCCTGGGCGAGCATTCCCCATAACAGCTTTCTAGAACAGTTCCCACATTGTTCTGGGTAGAAATCAAACATTCCAACGCTCAGGTGTCCTGGTGAAGACACAGGATCTGTTTTGCAGCCCCTCCCATGTAACACCTCCTGGCTCAAAAATTTTCAGTGTCTCTGCCCTGCTACGACCCCACAGGACAGCCTAAAAAGGTGTCCCTGATCGGCCCCAAAGCACAAATTCAACCTGCCATGCACCCAAGATAGTGTCACCTCTGGCCTCCGGGCCAAGTCCCCACTCTACCCTTCATCTGGGACCTCCCTCCACCAACTGATGTTCACATGGCAAAGGGCTTTCTCAGCTTCAAAGCTGTGGAAGAAACCACAGAGGAAATGTCGGACAGATCTGTGCCACATAAAAAAAAAAATTCAAATGTGACTTAAAAATACAAGCAAAATTAAAAGACAAACGACTGGGAAAATGTTTGCAGCAAATGCCACAAACCAATAGTTAGAATCCTTAATTTATAAAGAACCCACATAAATGGTTTAAAAAACACAAAGATGTCCAGGAATAAAAGGGCAAAGGACATAATCAATAAAACAAATATAAATGACCAATAAATATCGGGAAGGGGGAGTGCTCTGCCTCCCTTTTTTCTTTTTCTTTTCTTTTTTTTCTTTCTCTTCTTTGCACAGTTGTTAAAAAATGCTCAATCCCTCTAAGGGCCAAAGAAGCGCAAATAGCACCGAGATAACATTAAGTTAGCAAAGATCCTGCTCATTGTTAGATGAAGCTCAGAAAGATGATATTTGCAAGGCTCTGGGGGGTGTTTAAACCCATAAAATATTTTTTGTGAGCCACTTGGTGATATTTATCAAAAATCCTGAAAATGTAGCTACTTTTTGTCCACTTTGTTTTTCCTATTTCCTCAGAAACTTTCTGGCAAATAATTTTGTGATATTTACCAATCTGCTTAAAATGTTCATATTTCTTTTGGTTCATATTTCTGATTATTTCACCTAAAACCTGTAAGTTGAAATACAGCCAAAGAGGTATGTTCGAAGGTGTCCTCTGCAATGTCAATGTGCAAGGATGAGGCTGGGCGAGGTGGCTCACGCCTGTAACCCTAGCACTCTGGGAGGCCGAGGCGGGCGGATTGCTCAAGGTCAGGAGTTTGAGACCAGCCTGAGCAAGAGCGAGACCCATCTCAACTAAAAAAATAGAAAGAAGTTAGCTGGACAACTAAAAAAAAAATATATATATATATGTATATATAAAACTAGCCAGGCATGGTGGCACATGCCTGTAGTCCCCGCTACTTGGGAGGCTGAGGCAGGATTGCTTGAGCCCAGGAGTTTGAGGTTGCTGTGAGCTAGGCTGACGCCATGGCACTCTAGCCCGGGCAACAGAATGAGACTGTCTCAAAAAACAAAACAAAACAAAAAAAAAATGTGCAATGGTGACAAGCTGGTAGCAACCTCAACGTCCTACAGCAGGAATGAGTGACGCAGTTATGACAGGTCCTTGTGACAGGAAGCACCAGGCAAATAGTCTTACAATAATCAGGTTTCATAACCGGCGAGCACACAGCTGCATAGAGGGGAACAAGCTCAAGGGAAATCAACCAGAGGGGAGGGGGGTGGGCGAAGGGGAAAGGGGAGGAAAACCTACCTAACGGGTGCTATGAACACTGTTTGGGTGACAAACATACCTTTAGCTGGGACTCAAGCATTACAAAAGTGATCCATGTAATCTAAAACATGTTTACCCCCTTAATATTTTGAAATAAAATAATAACACTAATAGTAATTAAAGGACATGGGGAAATGCCTAGGCTCTAACCAACTTGTAATAGAAAGTAAGCTCTAAAATTCATAAAGAAAAAAAAAAAAAGAAACCCTAGGCAACAGGCTGGAAAACACTATGAATAGGTTTCCTCTGGGCGGTGAATTTGGGGGAAATTTGTGTATGTGTTCCTTTACTCTTTTCTGTACTTTCCAAAATTTCTACCATAAGCAGAATTACTTTGATAATCACTTAAACAGTTAAAAACCTGTAAAAACAAAACGTTCTCCTTGAAACTCTGTTCATTTTCCTAGTGAAAGCTTCCCTTTATGAATTTGTACAAGGTAGGCTCAATAAATATTTGTGAATGAATGAGTGAATTGCACTTTCAGTCTCTTGTGAATTGTTTCTCACCTTCTACTTTTATTGCCTGGTTATTTGTGCTCATGTCTTTTCTCCCGTGTGATCCTGGAAGCTCCTGAAAGGCAGAAATCGTGTCTCCATTTATTCGCACTCAGTGCCTTGGACTCAGGAGGAGGCACTCAGTGGCGTTACTTTTTTTTTTTTTTAGAGATAGTGTCTCATTCTGTCTTCCACGATGGAATACAGTGGTGCAATCATAGCTAGCTCACTGTAACCTCGAATTCCTGGGCTCAAGCAATCCTCCCACCTGAGACTCAAGAGTATCTAGGACTGCAGGCACACGCCACCACACTCAGCTAATTTTAAAAATTTTTTGTAGAGACAGGATCTTGCCATGTTGCCCAAACCGATCTCAAACTCCTGACCTCAAGTGATCCTCTTGCCTTGGCCTCCCAGAATGCTGGGATTACAGGTGTGAGCCACCACACCTGGCCAGCAGTGTTACTTTTTAGTGAATGGAGAATCCCATATAGTTACTTGTACTTTAATATAAGACAAACATACTTTTAAACATGAGATCAAAACTCTGGATTTCAATGATTATCTGTTAACCCCATTCCTTATGCCGTCAGGGAAACCCCTGAAAGCCAACAAGAGGGAATAAGGATGTGGTCTATGCCTAGTCCTGAGAACGCTGTCCTAGGAGTCCCCATTCTGCAACTAACTAGCTACAGAGCCTCAGGCAAGTCACTCATTCTTAGTTCTTTCATCAATGAGACAGGGTGCTAAAGTGTTCCCAGCTTGGTGTCACCATGATTTCTGAAAAGCATCTGATCATAAGTACTGGTTTAGAATATCAAATTGAAATTTGAATTTAGAATATTGCAGAACTTTTCTTTTAGAAAAACAAGACTCTATTTATAATCAAATCAATACCATACACCAGTGAATTAGGCTCTGCTTTTATTTACAATTATTTAAAAAAATTTTTTTGAGACAGAGTCTCACTCTGTTGCCTGGGCTAGCATGCTGTGGTGTCAGCCTAGCTCACAGCAACCTCAAACTCCTGGGCTCAGGTGATCCTCCTGCCTCAGCCTCCCCCAAGTCGCTGGGACTACAGGCATGCGCCACCATGCCTGGCTATTTTTTTCTATATATTTTAAGTTGTCCAGATAATTTATTTCTATTTTTTTTAGTAGAGACGGGGTCTCGCTCTTGCTCAGGCTGGTCTCAAACTCCTGAGCTTAAGCGATCCTCTGACCTCGGCCTCTCAGAGTGCTAGGATTACAGGCGTGAGCCACCGCGCCCAGCCTACTTAAATTTTTTTATCAAAAATAAATAAATAAATAGTAAATCTAAAGATTCTAGCAAGGACCATAGAATTCTTGGAAGATCTATAAAGATTAGGAGCAATTCTGCAGTAAATTACCTGAAGGAATAAGATGAAATCACGAATTTAAAAGTGTATCCCAGCTGGGCACGGTGGCTAACGCCTGTAATCCTAGCTCTCTGGGAGGCCGAGGCAGGCAGATTGTTCGAGGTCAGGAGTTCGAAACCAGCCTGAGCAAGACCCCGTCTCTACTATAAATAGAAAGAAATTAATTGGCCAACTAATATATATGTGTGTGTGTGTGTGTATATATATATAATTAGCCGGGCATGGTGGCGCATGCCTGTAGTCCCAGCTACTCGGGAGGCTGAGGCAGCAGGATTGCTTGAGCCCAGGAGTTTGAGGTTGCTGTGAGCTAGGCTGACGCCACGGCACTCACTCTAGCCTGGGCAACAAAGCGAGTCTCTGTCTCAAAAAAAAAAAATAAAACATAAAACAAAATAAAGTGTGTCCCACGAAGGAGGGCACGGCTTTCCTCTCCTGCCCCTTCCCAGACTGGGCGGGCTCGGGCCATGCTCCCGCCGACTGGGCCGGCTCGCAGCGACCTCTGCAGACGGCAGGGCGACGCGCGACCGTCCCCGAGCCAAGGAGGGCCGTGTCCTGCGCCTCCTGCGAGACGCCCGGCTGCCCCGCCTGGCCTCCCGCAGCCCCTCACCCAACACGCGCTCCCCGGCGCAGGGACGCGGCGCCGCGCACGGGGCGGGGCGGGCGCCCCTCTCGCCCCCGGCCGCGCGACCTCGGCGGCTCGGCGGCCTCCGCGTCCGAGGGCCTTCCCCAGAACCAGCGGGCGATGGCGGCCCCTCCGTCAACAGGTTGTCCAGAGCACTCAGGCCATGAAAGGCTCTGCATGTGTATAGTATGTATTTAAAAACTCGGCTGCCGGCACACCGAGTTTAAGGAAGACTGTCCATGTTTATTATTTGAGGGAACCAGAGAAACAAGGAACGCTTGGGAATTCTGAGGCTTGTTCGCTTCTTGTGAGGAAGGCGTCGCTGGCTCTCCTTCTGTCCCCGAGGGTGCCCAGGCCACCCTCTCCCGGCGGACGCCGCCCCTCCGAGCCGGCGGCCGGGGACTGACCGCAGCCGAGCCCGCCGGGCCTGTGGGAGCGCGGCGCGGCGAGAACGGGGCGCACCAGCGCGGGCGGCGCCACAGCGCCCGCGACCCGCGTCCGCGCCCGCAAGGTGTGCGCGCCCCGCCGGCCCGCGCGCGCGGAGGTGCGGCGGCCGCTGCGCCGAGAACGCCCGTCCGCACAGGAAGCGGGAGGGGGCCGGAGGGGCCCCGCCACCTCCGATAAAGAGGAAGGAAGCCGGCGGCGCTGCCGAGCGGGCCGACAGCTCCCCGGCCCGACGCCGGCCTGCCGCGGTCCCCGCCCTGCGTGCAGGCGTGGCGCCCGGAGGAGGGGGCCCGCGCCCCCTGCTGGCCATTTTGGAACCGCACCCGTTAGGTGACAAAAGCGAGCAAGGTCTTTAGGGGCAGAGACCAGCTAAGGCGGCTCACAGCAGCAGGTGGTAAAGCCGTCTTGGGGACCCAGGGCTCGTCTGGGCCTGGGGCCTCTACCTTCTGCTTGTTGCAAGAGACCTGCCACGGAGGACAAGCACAAGACCTTACTCTGGGGTCGGGGAGCCAAGTCCACCTAAAGGGAAAAGCAGACACACTTCTAATGATTGCCAAGCACTATCAGTATATTGCTATAGTCCCTAACTTTTGGCCCTGTCACTTTACCACCTATGTGACATTGGGCAAATGTCTTAACCTTCGTGTGCCTCAGTTTCCTCATCCATAAAATGGGAATAACAGTCTCTTCTCATAGGATCATTAGAAACACTTGAGTTAATATATGTAAAGTGCTTAGAATAGTTCCTGGTACATAATAAACACGTGTTTGTTAAATCAGAAAATTTAGATTTCAGTGTGGAATGTAGGCTTGTCTGAACTTGCTGTAAATAGTTCCTTATTCTGGGGGATTTCTTACTATCTTTCAATTATTGATTTCTAGGTTAATTCCACTGTGGTCGCAGAACATACTTTGTATTTCAATCCTTTGACATTTGTTGGTTTGTTGAGGCTTGCTGTATGGGCCAGCATATGGTCTATTTTGCTAAAAGTTCCATGTACACCACCTACACTTTGAAAAGAATGTTCATCTGCAGCTGTTGCATATAGTGTTCCATATGTGTCAGTTAGGTCAATTGGTTATTTTTATTATTCAAATCTGTTCTTTGTGTGTTTCTGTGCTTTCCTGCTGTTTTTTCAGTTACTGAGAGAGCTATGTTAAGACTCTCCAATTATGATGGTGGATTTGTTTATTTCTCCTTCTAGCTTGGTCAATTTTCATTGTATTTAAAGCTGTGTTGTTAGATACATAGAAATTTAGAACTTTCATCAATATAAATGTCCCATATCTCTAGTAACACTTTTTGCCTCAAAGCCTTTGTATGATACACAGCTACATCTTTTTGTTTGCTGTGTCACTGTATTAATTGTTCTCCTTTAATTTCACCCTTTCTGTGCCCACATTTGTCTTTTGTAAATTGCATATATTGGGTTTTGATTTTTTAAATCTAGTTTGACAGTTGTTTTGGCCTATTTAAATATAATTACTAAAAGTGTTGAGTTTAGTTAACCTTTTGCTATTTTTTTTTGAAACAGAGTCTCGCTTTACCGCCCAGGCTGGAGTGAGTGCCGTGGCGTCAGCCTAGCTCACAGCAACCTCAAACTCCTGGGCTCAAGCGATCCTACTGCCTCAGCCTCCCGAGTAGCTGGGACTACAGGCATGCGCCACCATGCCTGGCTAATTTTTTCTATATATATTAGTTGGCCAATTAATTTCTATTTATAGTAGAGACAGGTTCTCGCTCTTGCTCAGGCTGGTTTTGAACTCCTGACCTCAAGCAATCCGCCCGCCTTGGCCTCCCAGAGTGCTAGGATTACAGGCGTGAGCCACCGCGTCCGGCCAACCTTTTGCTATTTTTCCAATTCATCCTATCTTGTATTTGGTCCTCTTGTCCTTTCTTTTGGATTAATTGAATTTTTTTGAAACTTCCATTTCCTTCTTGAATCTTAGATTTTTGATTTATTCTTGTTATTATTTTAGTAGTTACCCTAGAGATTATAATATCCATGATTTGTTAGTTTTCTTAAATTAGTACTCTTATCACTTCCCAAATAATGTAAGGATCTTACAAATGTTTAACTGTACATACCTTTCTTCCATTACTGTTATATATTTTGTAAAGTATATAAAGTGTACTTCATGACATTATTGTTGTTTAAATAGTCAATATTCTTCTATAGTTGCCTACATATTTACCCTTCCCATTGCTTTTCAGTTTTTCTTTTGGTTCTACACTCCCATCTGGGGTCATTTTCCTTTAGGCTGAAGTATTCCCTGTAGTATTTTTTGTAGTACAGGTCTGCTGGCACCAAATTCTCTCAGCTTTAGTCTGTCTGAAAATACCTTATTTTGCTTTCATTGTTGAGAATATTTTCACTGAGTAAGGAATTCTGGGTTGGCAAAATTTTCTTCTTCTTTTTTAGCACTTTAAAGATTCATCCTCTCGTCATCTGGCTTCCAAAGTTCCTGCTAAAAAGTCAGCCATTAGTTTTATCGTGGTTCCTCCAAAGGTTACATGCTACTTCTCTCTGCCTGTCTTGGGGACCTTCTATGATTTTCAGCAGTGTGATTATGATATTCTTACGTGTGATCTGTTTTTATTTCACTTAGACTTTGCTTAGTCTCGTGGATTTGTGGGTTGATGTCTTTCCTCAGCTATGGAAAGTTCTCATTAAATTACTTCATGAAATATTGATTGCACCCCATTCTCTTTCCTTCTGGGACTCCAATTACACATATATTTAGATTGTATACCACATGTCTCATATGCTCTGTTTTATTTTTGTATTCTTTTTGCTTATTTGGATAGTTTCTATTGCCCTATTTTCAAGTACTTATCCTGTTGTCTACTGTGTTCATTCTGCTGTTAAATCCATCCAGTGAGCTCTTAATATCAGATGTTTTTTAGTTCCCTTTTAAGAAAGTTTTATTGTGGTATAATTCACAAACCATAGACTTCACCCATTTTAGGTGAACAAATTTAAATGATTTTTTTTCTTTTTCTTTTGGCATATTATGGGGGTACAGATTTTAAGGTTTCAATAAATCCCCATTCCCCCCTCCCCCCAAACTTAAATGATTTTTAGTAAATTTAGAGTTGAGCATGCATCAAAACATTTTTTCCTTTTTAAGAATATATTTTGGATGACATTTAAACTGAATTTTAACTCGAGAAGGGAAACCTACATCATTACTTTTGCCAGTCAACCTGTCAACACATTGATTATTCAAAACTGTAGCAAGACAAACTGCCCCCTTACAATTTTTTATTGAGAATTTATATACCATAAAGCTGACATTTATAAAATATATAATTCAGTGGTTTTTATTAATAGTATATTCACAGTTGTGCAACCATTCCCGCTATCTAATTACAGAACATTTTCATCACCCCCAGAAATCCCATACCCATTAGCAGTCACTCCCCTTCTTCCCAGCCCCTAATTAGTGGCAGCCACTAATCTGTTTCTATAGATTCGCCTATTCTGGAAACTTGTAAGTGGAATCATACAATATGTGGCTTTTTGTATCTGGCTTGAGGTTACTTTATTCCTTTTTATGACTAAATAGTATTCCATTACATGGATATACCACATTTTGTTTATCCAGTCATCAAATGAACATGTGATGGGTAGTTTCCAGTTTGGGCCCATTGTGAATAATGCTATGAACATCTGTGTACAAGATGTGTACACGTTTTTAATTCTCCCCATGTACAAACCTAGAATTCCTGGGTCATACGGTAGCTCTACATTTAACTTTTTGAGCTGTATGTTTAACTTTTGGGGGAACTGTCAAACTGTCTTTCAAAGTGGCTTCACCATTTTATATTGTTACCAGCAATGTGTGAGGGTTCCAATTTTCCCCACATCCTTTGCTAACACTTGTCACTATCTGCCTTGATTATAGCCATCCTAGTAGAAGCGGTATCTCATTGTAGTTTTGGTTTGCACTTCCCTAATGATTAATGATGCTAAACTTTCTATGTATTTATTGACAATTTGTATATCTTCTTTGGAGAAATACCAATTTAAATTATTTGCTAATTTCTTAATTGGGTTGTCTTTTTGAATTGCAAGAATTCTTCATACATTCTAGACACTACATCCTATTTACAATCTATTTTTAGAACAATTCCATCACTCCATAAAGATCACTCTTGCCTATTTGTAGTCAATTCCCACACCCAGGAAACCTAGTGTCAGGCAACCACTCATACGCTTACTGTATGTTTGGGCAGGTTCCTCCCTCTAATGAAAATTTGTCTCCTAAGTATTGTAAGCTTATGGGAGATTTTGCTTTGCTTTTTAGAAGCCCTAGGCTTAGCTTCCAGTATGCCATGCACTGCTCTGGAGTTCAGCAAAAGTCCTGTGAGAAAATCAGTCATGTATTTGGGGTGTCTTGGTTTCCAATGTACTCTATAACCAAGAGCCTTGTGATTTTCTTTTCTCCGGTAGAGCCAGCCCCCACTGCATGAGCCACAACCAATCCTCAGTTCTGCACCCAGAATAAGCAAATGCCCTCAAGAGACCATCAGTTTACCTCAGAAGGGTTCGTCCCTCGGAAATTCCAATTCCTTATTGCCTAGCACAGTCTGGTGTTTAAAATATTATCTTGGTGTTTTAATATAGTTTTTTCTGCTCATTGCAACAGGAATATTGTGTTGCTGTGACCTATATCCTACCCATCAATGACTACACGTTTTTACTAAGTCTTGAGATCTTGTAAGACAAGTTCCCTTTCTTTCCCCACCTTCAGATACATGTTAACTAAAGAGAGAAGGGGGGGGGAGGCTATTCAGGAGCATAACTCTGCCATATGAATTTCTGAAATCCATCTATTTGACAAAGATTTGAAATTTTCATTCTTTTGACATCTCTTTCCACGAATATGGTATACCTATCCAATGAGCAGATTTTTATATTAGGTCTTTCAATAATGTCTTGTGCTTTTCTCCATAAAGGAATTGCACATTCTTTCTTAGATCTTACCCTAAATAGCTTAGGATCTTTTGTTTTTAAAGCAATTTGTTTTTCAGAATAAGTAATAGATTCATCAATTTGTAAAAGCTCAACAAGTACACACTGAGAATCTCCCACCCATTTTCCTTAGTCGTCCAGTTTTCCTCTAGAATACCAATGCTACCAATTTCTCTATTAACTTTTAATGTAGTTAATATTTGTATTTAGTAACTATTAATAATTTTTGTTCCTCAATCTTAATCTAGAAATCCAGCTGAATTCTATTAATTTGTAGGTTATTTCAGATTTTATATACGCATCATCTGCAAAGAGTATCACTTTGTCACTTCTTTTTCATTCCTTATTCCTTTTACTAGTCTTACTGAATTGGCCAGGATGTCTCTAAAGTAGTTGTGGAAAGTAGCTGGTTAGCACCTGTGACAGACGGCAATCCTGACTTTAATGTTTCTTACATATATATGGCATTTGCTGTAGGTTCTTGGTAGAAATATTTACCAACTTTAAAAAAAGTTGGCCTCTGGCCCAATTTTGCTAAGAATGAGTATCATGAAAGTTTTTGTCAAATTATTTCCTGCACCTATTGAGAAGATCATATGGTTTTTCTCCTTTAAAACCACTAAATGTGCTAAATCACCTGTAGGAAAAAAAGTAGTCTCAAATAAAACATTTTTACCCAAAGTCGTTATTTTTATAGGGGGGAATAAAAGAACCTTTTATGATAGTGAAAATATACTTTATTTTTTTAATACAATAGCTGCCAGCAATATACTGGTGTTGATGTTCCAGAGAAAAATGAAAATACAAGCATTCTACAATAAGCTTTCATTTGCTTGCTGAAGAAATTCTAAAGAAAATACTCCAATTCTGTTCAACATTATGGCTTGAGGGGTTGAAATTTTTTTCCATGATAAAAATTTTAGTGGCCCAAACCTTGATCATTTATAAAGGATGGAGTAAAGAAAAGTCCATATATCAATAGTGAATGCTTCCCTCTCTATGAATTAAAATACTGGTTATAACCAGTGTAAGAAATTGGTGAATCAATAAACTTGACAAAATGTGTATCAAAATGTTCATGAAAAAATACATTTCTATTTCCTCTCATTTTTACTTTGTAGTATTCTCTAAATGGTTTTTTTAAGTGCACAGAAATAAAAAGCTATCTACACACAACTCTGGAGAGATTCAAAACCCAACAGAAGTTAAAATGCCTATATTCTAGAGTTGATCCACTTAGTGTAAGAATAAATGTCAGAAATCTCTTAATTTTATATAGATCACTCAAGGGTTTAAAGATAAATTGTGAAAGCCAAGGTTACCAAGAAATCTTATTTGAATTTCATCACAAAAGTTAACAATCCTAGTAAAAAAAGATAACAGAACTGTATAGAAAATCTGCATCTATATCAGAAAAGGGACGTTATATCAACTGGAATAGAAGAGAGCTTTCCAACTGTTTAATACAAAAATTTCTCAGAATCCCTTGGAAAGCAGTGAGACCTTCCATTCAGACTATAATCTCCTTACTGAAGAAATAACACATAAACGGGTGTTTAAATGAAGGAGAATGATTTGTTAGTTGCAGAAATAAAATCAGATGTTTTCCATTATGTCAACCCATACACTATATGACTTGCCTGGCCTGAAAACTTTTATGTCCCAAATCTTTCAATATTTTAAGCTATAATCTTTCTACAAACATACAATAAGGTAAAAGAATGTGGCAGGATCATCCTTTCTACTAGCTTTTGTCCACCTGCTAATCTCAATTTCATTTGACTAACTTCTCTGATAAAGTAATAAAATCTGTCTTTATACAGAGAAAAATAATTTTGCCTTTGTCAAAGTCATAATCTATTTGTCTTTCTTGGACATCCAGAGAAAACCAGGTGCAATCACTGGATAAATAAAAAAGGATGAGGAGAATAAATAGCCAAAGTGAAAATACTCTGAGTTTCAGAATGGGTTTTTTGAGGAATGGAACTCTTTCCTCTGTTAGGCCTCCACTCTGTACCCACTTAGTCTACCATTCACTAGAAAGAACAGATATCCACTTCTCTCAAATCCTTTTCATACCTTAAGCTATGAGGCAAGGTTCAGTATCACCTGAATGCCACACTGCCACTATTTAAAAATGTAAATGAATAGTTATGATACCTGCCTGTGTTAGATATAGATGGGACACTCACCCACTGAAGCTACTGTAATATAATTTCTCAATAAATAACTGGATAGTGCTTCCTCCTAGAACTCAATAAATCATCATCCAATATTTAACTAACAAAAAGATAGGTACTCAAACTTTTGATCAGCAACAGGAGTTCTAAGAAAGGTAAGGCAATTTCCCTGAGCCAAATGGATACAATATGGAGCTTTTCTTATCTTTCTATACTAAGCTAATTTACTGATAGGTTAAAAAAAGCAGTATACTTATAAAAATCAGGCTGCTTCCATAAAGCCAGTGCTTACTAAATATTAGCATATCAAAGGGGGGAAAACACTGTCATTTTAAAGCAATATACTTAAAATTTCAGAAAATAGCTCATGAGAAACAGCATTTTCTACACAAGTTAGGTATAAAAAATTACAAAAAATGTATTATAGTCACAAGCACAGTCTTCAGATTTGTACTCAGAAAGTCCATTTTGTTTTTGTTTTTTTTGAGACAGAGTCTCACTTTGTTGCCCAGGCTAGAGTGAGTGCCATGGCATCAGCCTAGCTCACAGCAACCTCAAACTCCTGGGCTCAAGCAATCCTTCTGCCTCAGCCTCCCGAGTAGCTGGGACTACAGGCATGCGCCACCATGCCCAGCTAATTTTTTCTATATATATTAGTTGGCCAATTAATTTCTTTCTATTTATAATAGAGACGGGGCCTCACTCTTGCTCAGGCTAGTTTCGAACTCCTGACCTCGAGCAATCTGCCTGCCTCGGCCTCCCAGAGTGCTAGGATTACAGGCGTGAGCCCCCACGCTCAGCCGTTTTGTTTTTAAAGAATAAATGCATAGTAAATTTTTATTTTCGCCAACTTCATCTTCTATTGTTAGAGCACAAAAAATTCTTGTTTAGGGCTTTGATTTAAAAAGAAAAAAAAACAAAACAAAAACACATGCAGAGTGCTATTTCTCAACATGGCTATAGAAAAATTTAACTCAAGGAAGTACAATGATTGAGATCAGGCAAAACTGCAGCAAATACTCACTCACCATAACAACTATAATTTAGTCCAACAGGAGTGAACAATCCTCTACGCACAGTAAATGGGGTGAAATAAGAAAATTGGTAGTCTGTGTTTTATTTTGTTTTAATATAGGAAGGATAATGCATTCTTTAGACCATCTACATTAAATATGCTTTAGAAACAAAAATTTACTTCATATTTTAACAAACCCTCCCTTCATTCCTTAGGTTAATTTGTGTTAATTTTTACATTACTAGTCATTGTACTGCTATAGCTAAATCAACTAAGTATCAGTTTATGTAGTGTTGCTTATCTACAAGTAGCAAGCTCTATGCTTACCTAAAAAGGAGCTTTTTAAAATAAAGAAAGCAATAATGTTACAAATGAATGGCACTGGGCAAAATATATATAACAAACACATTAAGACAGAATCTCAGATGCCCATCAGCTTCTAAGTATAAAATGCTTAAAAAAAAAAAAAAATGCTTGCAGAAGACCTTTAAAAAACCATCTCTTCCTCTAAACTTTTAGCTTCTACATAGTGTCAGATGTTTCAATTGGTATGAAGGATAAATGCTTTTAGGCAAAAGCAAAAATATATCTACAAAGCAAAATAGCAAAATCTGTAGTGAATTTCTGTAGAAGGCTCTCTTCTCTGGTGGCAATATTCTTTAGTAATATCCAGGACAGACTAAATTGAAACAGAATATTTCTGATACAGTAGCAATCCTTTCATATACTCTTACTAAATATTACAAAATTTCAAAAAATACATAAATATTCCTTGTACCATGCATGCATTATGCACCAGTTTGGGGCTGCCTGATGAAGTCATGGCTACTATTTTAACATCACACATTGCACCTCCAAAGTTCTGCCATCGATACACAGTGATGTGTGCCATTGGACACAATGGTTAGGGTTCCCGAGAGATGGCAAACCACCTCTAAAGTGAAAAGTTTGTGATGGAGTGTCTCCAAATTAGAGGAGAGGAGGATATGGGTAGGGGAGGTAGGCAGGGTAAAAGGATTGCAAAATAATACTGCTTAGGAGTGTATATTGTAAGATAACTACTATATCTTGTCTATCCTTGATCCTAGTCTTGAATAACTGCATGTTCATGCAAAATATAATTTCTACTCTAGGAAGAGAAGCAGTCTATTAGGAAAAGCATATTCTTAGGGGAAGACACGAAGATATCTCTGTCATAAGTGCTATTTTACTTGGTGAGTCTTTTGGCTACATCACTATATGCTATTTCAACCTCCTTATCACTGGGACAGGTATTGGTGAACTCATCCCTACTATATGCATTAGTTAAATATCTCCAGATGCCAGTCATTCCTTTTGGAATATCAAAGTTGCGGTATTTTTTGGCCACCACCTGAAATACAAAGAGATCAAAAGTTAACAGACTGATTTTCCATGTCTTATAAATGAGACATATCTCTGATTTTAGAGCCAATTACTAATGCCATAAATCTTTGAGAACTGCTTCTATTTGAAAAGAAGTCTGTCACTATCATTCTAACTAGAGTTTTAAATAACTACCAAGACTGCAAGCTACCCCAGAGATCCTGAAGTATACCAGTGACTGTAAATGCCTGCCTAGGACATCCAGAAAGACGGCCAGGTGTAATCATCAGTTAAATACTTTAACACACACACACAATGTTTGGATCACTGTTTTCCTTATCTTAGATCTTTGTTGCACAATAGTGCTTATTACTATTCTATATACTTAGCAATGTGCCTACCCCCAGTGTCTCGCATAATAAATGATCAGTATTTTTTGCCTTGAATAGAAAAGGCCAGGTGGCCGGGTGCGGTGGCTCAAGCCTGTAATCCTAGCTCTCTGGGAGGCCGAGGTGGGCGGATCATTTGAGCTCAGGAGTTCGAGACCAGCCTGAGCAAGAGCGAGACCCCATCTCTACTATAAATAGAAAGAAATTAATTGGCCAACTAAAATATATATAGAAAAAAATTAGCCGGGCATGGTGGCACATGCCTGTAGTCCCAGCTACTTGGGAGGCTGAGGCAGCAGGATTGCTTGAGCCCAGGAGTTTGAGGTTGCTGTGAGCTAGGCTGACGCCACAGCACTCACTCTAGCCTGGGCAATAAAGTGAAACTCTGTCTC
>VSMD01138553.1:0-18790 GCA_008750895.1 Mirza zaza | reverse complement strand
TGATCGACATGGGAAGAAATCAGCGAAGGAACTCAGGAAATACGAAGAACCAATCGGAAAACACACCCCCAAAGAGGAGCCCCAGCCCCCTAGAAATGGACACCAACCAAAATCAGGCAACCAAAATGACAGAAGAGGAATTTCGTATGTGGATCATAAGAACACTCACCTTCAAGAACAACTCAATAACCAGCACAAAGAAACCACAAAAAGCCTCCAGGATCTAGAAAAAAAGTTCACTAAAGAAATAGACACAATGAAGAAAAGTTTAACCGAACTCCTGGAAATGAAGACACAAGTCAGGGAACTACAGAATACAGTGGAAAGTCTCAAGAACAGGGTAGACCAAACAGAAGAAAGAATCTCAGAGATTGAAGATAACACCCTCCAATTAAATAAATCAGTCACAGAAATAGAGCAGAGAAACAAGAGAAAAGAGCAAAGCCTACAAGAGCTGTGGGATTATGTGAAGAAACCTAATGTGAGGGTCATAGGTTTACCAGAAGGGGAAGAAGACAACACTCAAGGGTTGGACAAGCTATTTAAAGATATAATAGAGGGAAATTTCCCAGGCCTTGCTAAAAATCTCAATATACATGCTGGAAACTCAGACTTGTAGGTGGAGGGGGGGAAAGGGCATTTATTGAAACCTTAAAATCTGTACCCCCATAATATGCCGAAATAAAAAAAATATTAAATGTCACATACTTTGGGATTAATTTTGCTGAATTAAGAGTGAATTAAGAGTGCTGGCTTCACCTCCAACAATCTCAACAAAGGATTTCTGAGAAAAGATGAGAAAAACCTTTCCTAATACATCATAAAATAGTGAAAAATAAAACACTTGACACCAGTTATTATGTTTACACTTTTGTTTCGCTCCTCATTTGCTGTTTAACTTTGGACGAACAAGGTTTCTGACCCTCAGTTTAATCACCTGTAAAAGGGGATAACAATACTTATTTTACAGGGTTTTTTTGTACTAGATGCAATTAATATAAGGTGAATGCACATAAATAGACCCTTAAAAACTAGTAGCTATCATTTGTTACTCTTGTTATTTTAAGAATTCCTGATGGTAGAAGATTAAATATATTTGCAATATAAAAAAGATAATTCATTTGGTGTAGTTTTTAAAATAGAAATAAACCCTTTATTCGTAATAATTTGACACTGAAGTGAGTTATCAAAAAGACGTTCTGAAATCACCTTTCCTAATAGTCTCTAAAATAGATCACATTTGATCTGGAATAGTATGGCTTGTCTTAGATGGCTAAACTCGAAAACTTCGTCCTTGTTTTGAGATTGAATGACTTATCCCTGGCATAATTAACACACAGAAAAATGATTTAAGTAACACACGTGAAAGTTAAAGGACAACAGTTTCTGCCTATTTATCAGTTCCCTGTGTTTATGAAGTGGCTCCTATATTTATCTTTTAATGGCAGGAATAATGCCTTCAACTTCCATCCCCACAGTCATCTTCCATCAGTTTCAAAACATTTTCTGTAATAACTATTAAGTTAATAGACATTGCAGGTCTGCTACACTCAGAGTTGGCAAACAGTTTGTCCGGGTTTGAGCAAAGCCAGGCATGTGTAATCTCAGGTTAGTATGTCCACAGCATCTCCACTAACATCAATAGTTTCACCTTTCCCTGTATTTGACTGCAGCTTCTAAGGCCCTTGGGAAAAATGACCAGTAACATTTCTAGTAATGAAGAAAAATATGATTTATTAAAGTACTTTTTTCTGTATCCCAGCTGAAAAGCAATGGGGACAAATTAGAATTTTCAGGAATTCACATTTGATGTTGCATATTCAGTGTGTTTAAAATGCTTAAACAGATGCTGTTCTTTTTTCACTTTGTGTTTCTCATGGGTATGTGTTATCTCCCCATGTGATTTTATGTGCCTTGTAGCTCTGAATGCATAGTAAAATTTTATAAATATTTGTTGATATCAAATTAATTTTTGATATGCATTAACGTTTCTAAAAAAACATAAGGTGGAAAATAACACGCATTGAAGTACGTATCCCCTAACACAACATTGTATGCTACATTCTCTACTTAGAATTTGTGACTTAGGAAGTCATTACATCTTAAAAACAAAAGTACACAGTAAATTAGAGTAACATATTGATGAATGACCTATAAAACAACTTTTTTTCACTCATAAATCCTGCTTAATAGCCAGATAAAAAATATTCTGAAAAAAAGATTTAAGAAATCCTTACCTGTAGCTGATTAATTTAGACTGTAAATGTCACTGGCTTCTAAAATATGGTAAGATTGATCTACAAAATTGCCAGGTTATCCTGATGTATCTTGAAAATTTATCAACTAGAATATAATAATGGGTGAAATTGACTAATTTTGGATCTAATAATGCCAGATTCAGGACAGCTTTACTCCATTAGCTTGTGGCTTGCACTACTTATGAAAAATGACTTATTATCTTGTAGTGCAATAAAGATCAAGGAACATATCTGAGAGAAAAACTATTTGGGGACTTTAAGATACTCTGTTACAATATACATAGGCATGTTGATAATTTCAAGTGAACATTATCTGTTGAAAGGTGAACATAGGATCTAGGAAGTACTTTGATATGAATAAAATCTGATGTTTTTATTTATTTTTAATATCAAAATATTAAGGAGGTACAGGTGTTTTTGTTACATGATGAATTGTTATCAAAAAGATGTTCTGAAATCACCTTTCCTAATAGTCTCTAAAATAGATCATTTGATCTATTTTATCATCCAGATCCATTTGATCTGGAATAGTATGGCTTGTCTTAGTTGGCTAAACTCGAAAACTTCGGAAACCCTGAAAAGTCAGGGTTTTCAGTGTGCCCTTCACCAGAGTAGCCTACGTTGTACCCGATAGGTTACATTTTAATCCCTCACCTTCCTTCTATCCTTACCCCTTCTTAGTTTCCAATGTCCTTTACACCTGGGCTCCCCAACCTTGGGGCATGGACCAGTACCTGTTTGTGGCCTGTTAGGAACTGGGCTGCACAGCAGGAGGTGAGTGGAAGGCTAGTGAGTGAAGCTTCATCTGTATTTATAGCCGCTCCCCATCACTCACATCCCCACATAAGCTCCACCAACTGTGAGATCAGCGGCAGCATCAGATTCTCATAGGAGCCTGAACCCTACTGTAAACTGCGCATGTGTGGATCTAGGTTGAGGCTCCTTGTGAGAATCTAATGCCTGAGGATCTGAGGTGGAGCTGAGGCGGTGATGCTAGCACTGGGGAGCAGCTGCAAATACAGATTATCATTATCACAGAGGTTTGACTGCACAATAAATGTAATGCACTTGAGTCATCCCGAAACCATCCCTTTAGCCCCCATTTTGTGGAAAAATTGTCTTTTGTGAAACCAGTCCCTGGAGCCAAAAAAGTTGAGGATCACTGCTTTACACCACCATATGACCATGTGTACCCATTGTTTAGCTACCACTTATTAATGAGAACATATGGAATTTGTTTCTCTATTCCTGAGATATTTCACTCAGCATGATGTTTTCCAGTTCAATCCAAATTGCTGCAAAGGACATTATTACATTCCTTTTTTTTTTTTTTTTTTTTTTGAGACAGAGTCTCACTTTGTTGTCCAGGCTAGAGTGAGTGCCATGGCATCAGCCTAGCTCACAGCAACCTCAAACTCCTGGGCTCAAGCAATCCTGCTGCCTCAGCCTCCCGAGTAGCTGGGACTACAGGCATGTGCCACCATGCCCGGCTAATGTTTTTTTCTATATATATTAGTTGGCCGATTAATTTCTTTCTATTTATAATAGAGACAGGGTCTCGCTCTCGCTCAGGCTGGTTTCAAACTCCTGACCTCGAGCAATCCGCCCACCTCGGCCTCCCAGAGAGCTAGGATTACAGGCGTGAGCCACCGTGCCCAGCCTACATTCCTTTTTATGGTTGAGTAGTACTCCATGGTTTATGTGTGTGTGTGTGTGTGTGTGTGTGCGTGCGCATGCGCCACATTTTCTTTATCTACTCATCAATTGATGGACACTTTCAATTGATGGGCACTTAGGTTGATTCTATATACATAGAGGTAATAAATCAGATTTTAAAAACGTTGTTACCAGACTTTACTCATGTAAAATGATCTATCTTATAATTAGTACTCACTTTGACTTTGATGTCAGTTGCAAGGAATCAAAATTAGCCTTCTGAAACCAGACCAGGGAAATACAGCCTTTAAATTCCTTAGTAATTCATGGTTGTTGAGGAAACTACTAGTGCTAATAATGACGACTAAAACAACTCATTATACATGTTACGTACTAAGCATTGTGCTGAGGACTTTAAGTGATTTATTTTCTTTATTTTTCTGAGAAGTAAACAAATCCCTTAAAGTCCTCAATACAATACCCATTTAGCAGGTAAAGGCACAGAGGCTCAGGGATTTTAAACAACCTGCCTTGATCATATAAATAGCAAGTAACCATGGGATCAGAATGCAGGTGTTTCTGGCTCCAGAGCTCAAGTTATTACCATTTGGCTCCTTCGGCTTAATTCCACAGCAGCTTTTCCTCCTTATTTTTGGTTCTTTTTCCACTGTGAAGTATTGTATAAATGATATTCTAATTAGCTCAGAGAATAAATTAGTACAAATTGTGCAATATGGATTTGGGAAACTATGATCAAAACCTAGCCAGGGCCCCTTCATTCAGTGAACCACAAACCTGCCCTCTAGCCAATTGGCTCTCTCTGCTGGCTGGAGACCCACCTCTCCTTCTGGCTCATATGGCAAAAGAGGGAGGAGGTTTCTCTCTCTTGTTCTTCCCCTTGGCCTTCTTTTGGCCACCCAGTCCCCAGCATGAGTTCCTGCATGCCCAAATGACCAACCAAATTGTTCTCCATGCTACCACCAGCTCCAGGTGGTCTATTTAAGAAAACCTTCCTTTTTCTTTCATGCTTGCAAAAGACTTTTTCCTTACTATCTCTTGGACCTCAGAGTATAACTTAGTTCTTGAGAGTAACCCAATCTCCTTCTTTAACTTTGCTGTTTTGAGTAAACTCTTGGTTCTCACTGTCGTGAAGGACATTTATTCTGCAGAGTTGCTCCTCCTGCCCTGTGCTCGGAGTGGCAGTGGAAGTCTGTGCTGGATTTCCTGGTGGCCACACTCTTTCACAAAGTGAGGCTAATGGACCTTCAGCCAGCATGGTCTTTGTGTCTTTGTCGAATGTGCTTTGTATGTGGAAGCTTCATCTGTTGGTTCTCTTCCTTTCTTCACACTCTTCTTCCTCAGACTTGGAATTGAGTGTTAAGTTTTTATTTGCTCTTACTGAGGAATAGAGGCACAACTTGGAGAAGAGACTAACTCATCAGCTTTCACGTATTTACGACCAATTACTCTAGGTCTCCCCATGCCTGAAATCTGTAGAATCAGAATATCTGTTAGTGGATCTCAGTGAAGGTCAGGAAGGCTCCTCCATATATCTGTCTTCCACAGGATGTATATTTCTTGGGTAAAATAGACCCTGAGTCTCCTTCAGATAGTGTCTGTCACTTTCCAATGGTCTAGGGTCAGAATGCAAGTGATCTTGAATTTGTCTTTATCCTGGAGTCTAGAAAGATCACAGTTCCAGCTCGCATGTTCAGTGTGACTTGGATATTTGATTAAGAGTGCTTTTGTCTTCCTTTTTGGTATTCAAGTAAGGCTATAAAATGTCCCCTCTCTCCCACAAATTAGGAGTTTGAAAATTTAATGGACATTGACTCAAATAGATTCTGTTATAGACTTGCAGTATTCAAAAATCATTAGGTTGGAAAAAATGCCACTTGGCACTCAAAAATATACATTGTGTTTATCTACATTTACCAGAAAAATTTACCATTTCATCTTCCCTTCATCTGTCTCCATCCTACGTATTTGCTAGTGAACAGCAGGTGTTTAGACCCACTGTATGCCCCGTGGATTCACTGGGTTAGGGATTTATCAGCATCTGGCTATAGGTAATGCACTGAGTTGTCACACTGAGATAGACACTAGGAATAATAATTTTAAAAGTAAGACAAATCCTGACTTGATTTTAAACCCACTACTTGATTTTAAGTAAGTTTATTTTGATTTCTTTTGACCCAACAAAAAGCAATACTTACCTCCCCAGTTTTTCAGAAAGAATTGACAGGAATATGAAAGGAAAAAGATAAGATTAAATAAAAGTTAGTGCTCATTTGGAATTTCACTTTCTCCTTCTTTTTATTTTATATGTTGAGCGAGGGAAAGATGGGAGCTTTTATATGGAATCCCAAGTGCAGTGTGCTATGTCTTTTACAACATGTGCTTGTGTTGGAGCACTTCAAAGTTAGGCACAAAATTCAAATGAAATCCTAAAATCAGAAACTGTAAAATTATCATTGAAATGTCTTGGTAAGTAAAAAAAGACTTTACCTATTTTCTTTGTCTAAACACTATTCTTTGACTATTCTGAGGAAGATGTTATGTCTAGGTAACTACTGGCTTTCATTGTCAAAGGGCTTATTTATTACAGCATAGTTGGGCCTGATGAAGATATTCCCGACATGTATCTCATGTTCTCTTGCTGAACCTGAGCATTCCTTGGTGTTAGTAGATGAGAACCGAAACCGCTATATAGCAATTTATGAAATTCTTTAAGAGAAATCTTAAAATGTCACTATTGGCATCAGAATCTTACTAATGTTCCTCAACCTTAAAATCTTGATTTCTAAAAATAGGTTTGTTCCCACCTACTTAAAATCAATTATCTGATTCACTGGCAGAGAAATTTATATTACAAAGAAGGAGTTTTTTTAACTATAAAACTGAAGTTTTCATTTAGGAGCTACATTTTCATAAATATTTAATTGAGCTAATTTTTTCTAAAAGCAATTGAAGACAGTGATTAGAGGCATTCCATTTGCAGGATTTCCCTCCCCCCATCCCCAAATTCTTCCCTAAGGGAATCCTTCCACATACACGTGTACATTTTTCTGGGTTGTTGTTTTATTGTTTAAATGTTGTCATCTAAACAATTAGATTAAATAAAGTTATTTTCAAAATGCCAATGAAATAATGAAACAAAAGGATTATTTTTCTTAAATTCTTAGCTCCTGTTTCCTCCTAATTAAAGAACAGTAGAAATTTGATAATTGATATTCATTAGAGTTGCAACCATTTATTAATGACAGCAAAATCTATTCCATCCAGTCAATGAATACATTTTTCAAGGTTCACATGGCTCATGGTAGGCCTTATTTTGGCTTTCTTTTTTCATGTTTTTATTCACCTATGCAGAAACTTTCTTATCACTTTCCCATATTTAGCCACATAACTACTTTTGTATTCATTTATTCAATACATGTTTATTGTACATCTTGTATGTGTTGGTCTTTCTGGGGAATGGAGACCCCAGGTGAGTAAAGCAGGCATACTCTCTGCCCTCATTAAGTTCATGTGCCCGCAGAGAGACAAAAGCAGTCAGACAAATATGGACAAAAATGCAATGACAAATTATGGTGTCACTAAGTTAACAAACTATGTCTTGAGATGAGAATAATGGGAGGTGGTCCCAGTTTAATAGATTGGTGGAGGAATGCCTTTTTAGGGAAATAGCCTTTCAGATGGAACCTAAATGCTGACAAAGAATCCACCACATGAAAAGTTAGAGGTAGAGTCTATTCCAGGTAGAGTATAAGATACGTGCAAAGGCTCTTGGGTAGAAGGAAATTGGCATATTCAGGAAATAGGAAACAAAGCAAAGCAAAAAATGCTGTGGCTGAAGCGTAGCAAGAGAAGGACATGAAATAAAATAGAAGAGGAGTTCAGGTATGCAAATTGACAAGAGTCTAGATGTACACAGTTTTCATAGGTCACAGTGAGGAGTTAGAGTTCTATTTTAAGTGCAAAGGGCCATCAACAGAATTGTTCAGGTAGGCAAGTGACACAATCTAATTCATGTCTTAAGATCATTTCTGTTGCTTGAAGGAGACCAACTGTAGGAGTTTGACAGCCATATGGGGGTCCCGCCGTATGGGGGTAGTAAAAGATGAAGAAAGTCTGGTTCCAGTTAGTAGCAGAGGACATATGGAAAAGTAAACCAGTTCCTCTGTATTTTGGAGATTGAGTAGACATGACTTCCTGATGGATTAGGTAAGAGGGATGAGGCTGAGGGAGAGGGAGGAAACAATGACTTTTTTGTTTCTGGTTGGAACAGTTGGCTGGTAGTGCCATATCCTGGGAAGGGGAAACTTGAGGTTGGGAGTAAATGTCAGTCAGGACTGAAGTGTTTTATCTCGGTCATTCTAACTTTGAAGAATCTTTGAGACACCCAAGCGAAGGTGTCAGGCAGACAGTTTGAAACGTGAGGCTGAATCTCAGAAGTAAGATTTGTCCTAGGGATTTACAGAGGATATTTAAATCCATTGGCTTAGGATCATCTTAGACTGTGCAGTTATTATAGAGAGACCAGTAGATTATAAAATTTCCTGTCTTATATTATCCTTTAAAATTCAGGCTGGTTTATCAGCCAAGTTTAGAGATTTACCTGCATTCTCTTTTTTATTAGTTGTCCTCAGGAAGGCATTCTTTAAAAGTGTGTTATGACACAATGTCAAATTCCTTTTTTCCTTGGAATATCTAAAACTTGGACATAGCCTCAGATTAAACAATACTCTAGTAAATGGTCTTTATTGAGGACCCCTAGGACTTTGTTAACCTTTCATGAGAAAATTCTGATATATTTTTGTTTGTATTTGAGGCTACAATCAAACAAGTGAATAGATCATGCAGCTGTCCAAGGGAAAGTCTCACCTGGATGTGCCCAGTCCCTTCACCAATAGCATGATGTCCTTGTCAACAGATCTCAGGTTGTGCTCCCTACCACCTGCCTCTCTACAGGTTTTGGGTTGCCTGTCTGGGTTGATTGTAGCAATTGCTGGCACTGGGTCCAGTTTTTTATGACATAGGACTCAAAAGAGAACAGGCTCCATTTCCCTTGACCTACGCTTGACAAAAGAATAAATCCACTGATTTAATCTCTCCACCTGAACCAACGTTTCAGTTTCTCCTCTTAAGGCTTTCTAACCCAAAACAAGCAATGACAACAAATCGGTAACAATTGTAAAACTATTAATACCTCAATCTCCTTTGCCATGCAACTTTTTTCAAAAAAAAAATTATATTGAGATCACATAAAGAGGGCATGGTAACCAAGTGATATGCAGATGTGGTAGGATTGAGGCTAGACTGCTTCTACATTTCAGTGAACTACTGTTCTGGTGATATTCATCTCACCTTTGGCCTCGGTGAGATGAATGTTCAGCCTGAGAACACCTCTTTCTGGGAGCATATCTTAACAAAAGGTATAGATCTGTGTGACCTTAAGGGAACACAAGAGTCAGTATTTCTACTTGAGCAACTCTAAAGGTTGCAACTGCTGGGGAGGACCAGTTTATTTATGTTGCAAGCTATCATTCAAAAGGGCTGCTATGGGCTGTGTAGTAGCTTCTTAAATTTCCTTCAAGCTAAGTGTATCTTCACCAGTTAGTACCATAGAAGTCAGCAAAAATAGATGACAACCAGTTATTCATCGGGGTCAATGTCATGCAGCATTTGAAGCAGTAAAGAAATAACCAATGGGTCAACGCTAGAGGATGGTGAAATGAGTAAGACTTAATTGACCAAGGAATTGAGATGCTAAAAATGTAAGAAAACCCACTGTGGGTCAGACTCTCCAAAGGTAAAAGCAGGTGAAGAAAGCAAATTTTCTCAGCACATCTGCAGCAACTGGACTCTGTCATTTTTCTTGAATGGAGGAAGGTGGGGAAAATAGCTGAGTTGTTTCTCAGGTTACCGAAGCCTCCTGCCCAGTGCTATTGAAAGCAAGGGCCTGCATTTGAGAAAGTGATCACAGGACAGTCAATCTTCCTTGGGAATATGTTTGTCTTTTGTGGGATAGATAGGTAAGTTTTTCTGGAAGACTGTTTATTTGATTTAAAGCAAACTTATATAAGAAGATCAAACTTGACCTGACCAACTGTGTCAAGCAGGATGGGCTAAGTTAAACTGAGGTTACAAATAACATTACTTAAGGTATATGTCCACTCTGGTCTACTTACAGTTCTGCACCAGGCTTCTTTCTTCCAGGATGCCCACCAGCTGATGGAACAGCCCAGTGTGGAGCACTTCCAGTTCCAGGTCATAGAAAAACAGAGAATGTGAAAGAACCATGAGAGAGTGGTCTTGAAGAATTTAAAGCTTTGTTCAAAAGGTGCATACAAATCTGCTCACAGTTGTTTATAGCAGCTTTATTCATAACTGCCAAAACTTGGAAGCAACCAAGATGTCCTTCAGTAGTGAATGGATAAACTGTGGTGCATCCAGACAATGGAATATTATTCAGTGCTAAAGAGAAATGAGCTATCAAGCCACAAAAGACATGGAGGAAACTTAAATGAATATTTTAAACTAAGTGCAAGAAGGTAATCTGAAAAAGCTACACACTATGATTCTAACAATAGGACATTCTCTAAAAGGCAAAACAATGGGGACAGTAAAACAATTTGTGGCTGGCAAGGGTTAAGAGGGAGGGAGGGATGAATAGGCAGAGCCCAGAGGATTTTTAGGGCAGTGGAACTATTCTGTGTGATACTCCATTGGTGGATTCATGTCACTATACATTTGTCCAGGTCTCAATGGTGGATTCATGTCACTATATATTTGTCAAGGCCCATAGAATGTAGAGCACCAAGAGTGAGCCCTAATGTAGAAACTATAGACTTTGGATGATAATTATGTGTCAATGTCGGGTTATAAGTTATAACACATGTACCACTGTGATATGGGATGTTTATAGTGGGGGAGGTTGTGCACATGTGGGGAAAGGGGATACATGGGAGTTCTGTACTTTCTTCACAGTTTTGCTGTGAACCTAAAATTGCTCTAAAAAATAGAGTTTATTAATTAAGAAAAGGGGGGGAGGAATACATCATTTGTTCTCACAAGTCACTGGCCAATATGGTATGGGGGAGTGTATTCTTTCCATAAGAAAGGGAAAAGAATATTTTGAAGAATAATACAAGATGCCGTAACAACACATTTCTTAAGATCAAAAATTATACCTGATTTATCTCTGTAACCGCTACAGTGATTAACACAGTGCCTTACATATAGTTGGTGTTCAGTTAAATTAAATTAATTAATCTCGAAGTAGAAGTATTTTACACACATGAAAGAACTAGACTTCTAGATTTAATAATGAAGATTATTCATTGTTAGTATTTAAATTAGACATAATTAATTATAGGTTTTAGTAATTGATGTGCATTTTAGTAGGTATTCACTGTGTGCCAACTGCAGACTCATGACATACAGAATATAGCTCAATAATGTAGTTACTCTGAAACCACGTTGGAGATACACAATCACTTTGTATATATTGGATGTTATGAAGTAGTTTATTTATTTATTTTACCTATTATAAAAGGTAAACATCCACTGTAGTAATTTTGGAAAATACATGAGCATATTATACATAAAATATAATAATCATTTAATTCAACCAATCATAGAAAACCATTGTATGGTAAATCTGTTTTTGCTCACTATTCAGTTGCTTTTTAAAATATTTAATTGTGATAAAATACACAGAACATTAAATTTACCATCTTAGCCATTTTTAAGTGGATAGTTCAACAGTGTTAATAAGTACATTTACATGGTTGCACAATCAATCTCTAGAAATTTTTCATCTTGCAAAACTGAAACTCTATGTCCTTTAAACAATAACTCCCCATTCCCTTCCCCCTTGTCAGTCCCTGTCAACCATAATTCTACTTTCTTTTTGTTGCTGTAAATTTGACTACTCTAGACATCTCATGTAAATAGAATCATAAAGTATTCACCTGTTTGTAAATGGTTTATTTTCCTTAGTATAAGGTCCTCAGGTTCATCCATGTTGCAGCATGTGTCAGAATGTCCTTCCCTTTTAAAGTTGAATAATAATCCATGTGTGTCTAGGTCACTTTTGTTTAGCCATTCATTCATCAATGGATAGTTGTGTTGGTTCCATCTTTTGGCTGTTGTGAATAATGCTGCTATGAATATGGGGATACAAGTATCATTTAAAGACGTACTTTCAGTACGTTTGGATATATACCCAGAAGGTGAGTTGCTGGATATTATGGTAATTCTATTTTAATATTTTGAGGAACTGACATACCATTTTCCATAGTGGCTGCACCATTTTACATTCCCATAAACAGTATACAAGGGTTCCAGTTTCTCCGCATCCTTACCAATACTTGTTATTTATGTTTTTGTTTTGGTAGTAGCCAACCTGATGGATGTGCAGAGATGTTCAGTAGCTTTTTTAATACATATATGTGAAATCATTTAAAAATTATGTTAAATACTTTACTGGTTAAGGTGCCTTTGGCTGTCAGTAACAGCCTGGGGGCAGGAAGGGAGTAACATTTTTCTTGCTAATATGATGTCTGAAGATAATAAAGACTTTGATTAAGAAAAATTCTTGCATCTATTTGCAATAGTTCAGTACTACATTACTCCACTCCATAAATGTTGTTGCCCCACAGTTCTGTTCTCACTGAGCAAGTTCATCATTTCCCATGGCTCCAATTACTGTCTCCTCACTAGCAACTCCTAGCTTTGCATCTCCAGGTTAAGGACTCTCTTTTGTGTTCTAAAACTGCATATCCATCTGCCTCCTGCATGTCTCCAATGGATGTTCCATGGACACATGTCCAAAACTAAAATCGTTTTTCCCTCAAAACCTACTCTTTCTCAGTCATTAGCTTCACCATCCCCTCATGAGAAACTTGAAAGTCATTCTAGAATTCTCCTTCTCCATGTTTTACTTTACCTTGTCCTGTCTAGTGCATTGCTTAACTTCTCTTTAGCATTGCCATAACCCTAATTCAGAACCTTATTTCTCTCTTGGAATGTTGCAAAGTTCTCTGAACTTATCCTGATGTTTATACCTAGTTTCCAGTCCATCCCCCACACTGCTGACCCTGATTCTTCCCCCTCAGGCACTCAATTCCTGTAGAAAATAGTCCAATCTCCTGAGCGTGGCACAACAGATAACTTCATTACCTGGTCCTTTCCTTACTTAACCTCCCAGTGTCATCTCTTCTTCCCTGTCCACTCCCACTCTATGCTCACACATTCTAGACAGCTTAGCGGTCCCCCAAAACATCATGAGAGGATGCACTGGACTTAAAGACAGCCTAAAAACCAATTCATTCTTATAAGCAGAAGTCCTCACAATTAGAAGTCTGCCCTATAATAAATAGCATAATTTTTGTGAAATTAGTTTAAAGTACATTTATTTCCATTTATGAAATAAATTTCTATCACAATTATTTTCAATAACATTTTAACATCACCATGTGGTTAATAATATGGCCTTGCTTTAATCTTTATTACATAAATTATTTGCATATGGCCTCGTGTGGTTTATTTTCACTCTTATCTCCCAATTATACCATTAAACTCTTGCACTCTCTCAGGAGTCTAACAAAATGCCTGCAGGCATGTTTGTGACAGAGATGCAACTGATGTCTTCTGATGGATTGGTATCACCTACCTTTCCACTCAACCTTGCCCCATTTTTCTTAATTCTACCTGTTTTTTCCATTCCCATGGTTTTGATTACCATTCCAATGAGGGTTTAGGTAGTTAGAACACAGTGGATGTTCAATAAATATTAAAGAAGAACAGTGTACTCCCTATTCTAGCTTAAGTCTTGTTTCATTCGCAAGACACTTTAGAAAGGTAGTTTACTCTTATTGATCTCTGAGTATATGGAGGCAACATTTCTTTCACCCCAGACACTCTTGCTCCATGATTTTATAGCCATATTATCCCTGTTATGCTACTTTTTTATTTTTCTTTCTTTGCCTCATTTCCTTTATTTTAACTGGCATCTCCTTTATTGTTCACATAGCCATTCTTTCTGTATGTTTATTTTCATTCTCACATTTCTGTGTCTCAGAGCCTTCTCCCAGGTAGTTATCTTCTAATGCCACTAAAATAGTTAATGTTCATTACTCCATTTCCTCACAAATGCTTGGCCTAGGTGATCTTTCTCATTACTCTAAGGGCCTGAGAATACTTCTGACCCCATTTTCCCATTGTCACCTGCATTAACTCTTCACAAGCTCTTTGACAATGGACAGATTTATTGGCCTATGTAGGTATAGCCAACTTAAAAATGTTCCCGCACTGTAACTCTTGCTTCTACATATTGCTAATGTGAAATTAGTCATGATGAACTGCAGTTACATAATATTTGATAATATCTATTTCTTTGTGCTTCTCTGGCTTGGAAAGCTTCCATAAGAATTCCTCTGAAGACTCCCCAAAAGTACATATTATTTACAAAAATTATTTGAAAAACAGTACATTATCGTCACTTTCGAGGCATGTTTACCCTAACTCTATTCCACATTGCTACACAATTAATATGTGCTTATTTATAACTAAAGTGATGAGAGTAAAATGTGAAAAATCAATTTACTTGCCATATTATTATATATGGATATTTTTATTGTAGATCTTGTTTTAGAAGTCTATGTGAGGTGCGAATACTAAATATGTGGATTTCTTTTGCTGGACCAGCTTGTCAATTCTATGAGACCCTTTTGTTTTCTGTAAGGTCTGCATTGCTCATTCCCATGGCTCTTATTTTGTTTATTTATATAATGAGGTAAATTATTCCCAATAGCAACTAGCAGTCTGTTAAATCGGATGTGATCAAAACGGAGGGGTTTTCTGCTAAGGTATGGACAAAATGAATGTATTTCAATAATGTAACTGAAAAAGAATGAAAAATAAATATCCAATCTAATACCAGTTTGTCCCAGATTTGGGGGAGTCTGAGAAGGGCATTGTAAGATCTAACTTATCCTTAATGTGGAGTTGTGTACTAGATATGATCTCAAATGATCATAGAAGTTTCATTGTCTCACCATTACCTTGGCATTTTCTTTAGGCAAAATCAGTCTGCCGCCTGATAGCATCTGAGGGTAGGTCCATGACAATGAGAGTGGTAAAAAGAAAGGGAATGCAGTGGTCTCATGCCTAGATCCAGGGAGTAGTGGTTTCTGTGTGTAAGTCTGGGTTCTGTTTCTGATTCTACCCTCCCTTCCTGGCTACAGTACAGGCTGTCTAAGCTTTCATTATTACTTATTTTATTGTATTGTATTGTTTTTTAAAGTGATTATTTCCATGGCAACGAAGCACTGTTCCAGGCATTAGGGAGGCATGACAGCCACAGTGGAGTTGGGAATCAGCAAAGAAGATAAAGGGAGCAGGGAGAGAAGGAGTGGGGGTAGGAAGAACTTTGAAAGCAAAAATGCAGGACGATCCTAGCAAAGGCATTCTCATTTGTAATGTCAGCTAATGGAAAATTTTAGTTTGTTCATGTTTACTAAGTCAGTGAATAAGATAGCACGATTTTTTGTTTGTTTATTTTCTAATAGTAAAAAACAATAGAATACTATTCTGATTCTCTGCTGGTGAAATCACTGGGTCTGGTCTCCAGACACCACTAAGTAGTCTTTCCTGATCTAGCCACTATTCTCATTTTTTTGATTATTGAAATGATCAATGGAGATAGGATAAAATTAGGCATGTTAGTATGAGGAAATATAGAGAATACTTGATCTGGAGGCAGTCCTGCTATTAAAAAATAACCAAATAAAACTCACACTATTGCTCTTCAGGCTCTCTCTGTTTTCTGGAGATGAAAGAATAAAATTCCTTTGATGAACAAGATATGGTGTATGAAAATTGATTTATCCCTGCTATTACATTCTTTCATCAAAGTGGACTGCAGTGGTTCCACATGAACACCAAGATAGTTAACAGATCAGTATTAACAAAAATATTAATACAATAATAATAAAGGATTTCAACTTGCTGAGCATTAAGATCCAAGTGCTGGTCTAATCAATTTCAATAGATTAACTTAGCAACTTCTTTGATGAGAGGGCAACCTTTTGAAATCGTACTTAGTATGTGCACTTACCTTCATAATGGAAATTTAGCTCTTAAAATTTCTGGATCCCCAGTATCTTGGATAAAGCTGATATTAGGTATGTTCGGCGTATACTTTCTAATATTCATCAGATATAATATTGACTCCTACATCTAATTCTGTCATTAGTACTTAACTTAGGAGGAAGCCACATTGATGTTGACCAAAGCGGTTTGGGAGGATGAAAATTGCTTGTTGTTGGAAGGAATAATTTACCATTAATAATTTACCACGATGGCATATTACCATAGTGTTTGGAAGCTGTTTTGACTTTTGCATATCTGATTAGCAGAGTAAAATGGTGTTTAATACTAATCTTTTCCTTTTCACTGAGTTCTGGAGAACTGATCCAGAGATATTTATTTTTGGGGTAGGAGCATTGAAATGATTGTACTTAATTTATCCTCATACTTTGGATTGGATGTGCAGGTAGTATAGGTTCAAATGGCGATGAAATAATTTAGCATCTTCTTTTCAACATCATAGTATACGTGTTTTCTCCATTTGGTTATTTAAGAAGGTTACATGGTCACATTACATGGGTCCAAAAAAGGAAGTATAATCATCTATAATATTTGAGCACTTTGTATTCTACATAGCATGGTCAGAAAACAATTCCACTTGAGCTGCATAAGTATACAATCCTTTATGGTATATAAATTATTTGTTTTATGAGTAGAGATACTTAGTTTTGTACAAACACATACAAAACTTGTTCAATGACTTATCAGTTTAGAATCCAGGTCTCTTAACTCTCAATCTAGTGCTATTTCTAGTACAAGTTCCTGCTGTTTAACTGAAGAGAGATATCTTACATACCAATTTTATTAGGATTATATTTTCTAAATTTAATTACATAAGGAAAAGGAATGCTAATGAATACCATGAAAATTCTATTAATATACTGAATCTTTTGAGATTAAGTACATAATATTTTACTCATTAATAAATATGCTTGCATAGTAGTTGAATTTTAAAAGTTACAACTCTAGAGATAATGATCTTTGGTTAGATGAATATTTGAACATTATTCCCCAGGTGATGTTTTAATGTTTTGTTTGTGCGTTTGTTCTATCTGGATGATGATGCAATAATTCTTAGGACATTTAGCCTTTGTAAAAAAGAGTGACGCTAATTAACCTCTGATTTCTTTGCTAAATAAACTCTGTTAGCAGGCAGATCAGTCATTTGACCTCTATTAGGCAAGAAAATGTGGTGGAAAGACATGGCCGGTAGTCCTCTATGAATTCTAAATACAGTGACTGAAATACTGCCTGGCCTTATACACGTTCCTTGGTTTCCAAGGTTCTTAGTTACCTTGGCTTTGAAGTAATCCGACGTGTTGCTATTTAACCTACATTGCTGAAGTATAGTGTCAAATTCATGTTTGATCAGGGGACTCATTCAGTAAATCTTTATTAAATCCTTATTATGTCCAAGGTGTTATTCTGAAGTGAGAATTGTATGCATCTAAGGTAGCCTAAGATATTAAGTAGATGATCTAGAAAATATTTCATTTTTCATATACACTTTTCCAAAAATGGATTAGCATTGCTATCTTTGAGGATTAGAAAATAAATATTTTATTTAAACCCAGGAGCTAAAGACCAGAAATGTACAAAAAAGAGAGTTATTTTTTAATTGTAAAGTAATTGGTTCTCCTCCAAATTTGTTCCTGTTGTTTTATTAGTCATGTATTAAGGAACTTTTCAAAACAGTTTCATACCAAGAAATAATACTTTAAAAAATAACACACTGTTATATTTTATTGGCCCCAGAGTTATTAATGTTATTGTGCTCACACTTATTTAATAGATTTTCTTTAAAGGAAAAATTTCAAAATGTAGAAATAAATGTTAACTATAATGCAAAATAAAAATAATATTTAGTAATGTCTAAACTTTATTGAGTGCTTAGTATTTTGAAAGTGCTGCAAACCTGGTGTAATTCCTATAATTATCCTTATTATGTATATATATATGAGGAAATTCAAGTTTAGTGAGATGTGCTGGGAAGTGAAAACCAGGTGACTCTGACTGCATAGCCTGGGCTCCTGGTCATTTCACTACCCTGAGTGAGGTAAGTATAATTAGAAAGTTATAAACAGATGCTCGAGGCTTAGAGTAGGAAGACACCCCCTCAGTATGAGGAAATCAAGAAATATTTCATTAAAATGGTGATGTTTTCATTGGACTTTGAAGGATGAACAGGATTTGAGCACACGTATGTTAATGAAGGAAGGTTAAGAGCCAAAGGTGAGAAGGAAGGTTAAGAGCCGAAAGCACAGGAACTGGGGGACTCCTGTCAGGTTGATTCCTACCTGTTGGAACGTGGAATGAATGGGAATGAATAGCGAGAATGGTAGAAAGGAGGTGAGAATCACATTGTGGAAGACGTTAAGTATGAAATAATAGAAAGGCATAATTAGTGCCAACAATCATGATACTATTACCTTATCCCATGGAAGATTATTTTTGCAGGTTTGGGGAGAAGTGTCAGATTCATCAAATATTACCTATGGACTGACTCTTTCAAAATAAGTTCTCTATAGCTTCTATCAACTGGATGTTATTGTAAACATACTTTACAGCATAAATGAACTATTGAATAGTTATAAGACTGTTCTTTTCGTTTTTAAAATTTTTAACTTTTTATATCTATCTATCATCTACCAACTTATCATTCTGGTCATTTCTGAAAACAATTGTAGGCCCTCTTCAATAGATAGAAGAATAACCAT
>VSMD01138546.1:12500-15692 GCA_008750895.1 Mirza zaza | reverse complement strand
ATCCACCCATCTATCCATCCATCCATCATCCATCCATCCATCCGCCATCCATCCATCCACCCATCCATCCACCATCCATCCACCCATCCACCCACCCATCTACCATCCATCCATCCACCCATCCATCCACCCATCTATCCATCCATCCATCCATCCATCCACCCATCTATCCATCCATCCATCATCCATCCATCCATCCACCATCCATCCACCCATCTATCCATCCATCCATCCATCCACCCATCTATCCACCCATTCATCATCCATCCATCCACCCATCCATCCATCCATCCATATATCCATCATCCATCCGAGCAAGTGGGACCCCGTTGTGAGACCCCACCCAGCAACACCTCTTGCAAAACTGTGACCTTTTTGAATGCACCGTTTTGAAACACATCATCTTGTCGATGGCTTCTCTGTAAGGAGTCTCCACTCCCCAGGGTTGAGAGAAGCAGGGGAGAATGTGATGTCTTTTATTTTTTCTTCCTATTGTTTGGTAAGGAATTTATTTTTTTAATTTCAGACTATTCCAGGGGTACAAATGTTTTGGATACATAAATCGCTTTTGTGCCGTTTGAGTCCAAGTTATAAGTGTGCCCATCCCCCAAGAACATGAGGTCTTAACCTCCTTTCACCCGCTCGTATTGCCCTTGTAAACGAGAACCTATGCAAGAAAGTCAGGTGATGGAAGGGGGGTAGCAGAAGGTGCGATTTACCCACAGGTGCGTGTTTTTACCTGCAGCCCTTTCTTCTAAACCGTAAGCTTTTATGATTTTATGGGAAGGCGTTTCTTCATTCTTCTCTTTCCCAGCGTTTCCCCCTCTGGTTTATCAGTCACATTGACAAATGCTCAGACCCACACTGACTTGCAGAATTTCGAATGCGGTTTGCAGCAAAGCTCACGGCCATGGCTGGGGGCTCTGCTCTGTGCCCTTGGCCAACGGCAAAACCCCAGCGTGCGTCCATCCGTCCATCCCGTGCTTTGAAGAGAGGAATGATATCTCCATGTGAGAGCCACTAAATTAATTTCCAAGGGGCTGCCAGGCTCCGCTGTGTGCGGCTGAAATTAAATTGCTGGGAATACTGAAACGGAGGTGTGGAAGGGGAGGGGAACGGAGAGCCGTCACAGCAGGAGAGAAAGGGAGAGGAATAGAGAGGCCAGGAGCCCCATTCCGGCCGGCTGCCCCCCGTGGCTCCCGCTACCCAAGTCCGATTTTCAAAAACTTCAGAGCAAGTTTGCAGTGAGCCCGTTTCAGGGATTTGTTGGACTCGTGAGCGAGGGGGCCTGCACGGCGTTTAAACAGGTTCCACTGAGGCTGGGGGAGGCTGGGCCAGTGACCACACGGTGAGAGGCTGCACTGAGACTGGAGAGTCGGCAGCCAGGCAGCTGAGTGTCTTGCAGGGCAATAAGCACCATGAACCGAGGGCTGTCTGCTCTCCCATGCACAAATCATTTGCAACGCACTCATCCTCTGCAAGTGCACAGAGAGCTTTAAGGTGCCAGAGCCCTAATCAATAATCTATAATCGATAGCTAAGTTATGCAAGTGTGCAGAGAGCTTTGTGGAGCCAGAGCCCTAATCGATAACCTATAATCAATACTTACGTTATATTACTACAAGTACACAGCTTTGTGGAGTCAGAGTCCTAATCGATAATCTATAATTGATAGTTAAGTTATATTAATACAAGTGCACAGAGAGCTTTGTGGAGTCGGAGCAGTAATCGATAACCTATAATCGATAGCGAAGTTACGCAAGTGTGTAGAGAGCTTTGTGGAGTCAGAGCCCTAATCGATAATCCATAATCGATAGCTAACTTATGCAAGTGCACAAAGAGAGCTTTATGGAGTCAGAGCCCTAATCGATACCCTGTGATTGACAGTTAAGTTATACAAGTGCACAGAGAGCTTTGTGAAGTCAGAGCTCTAATCAATAATCTATAAACAATAGTTAAGTAATATTAATGCAAGTACACAGCTTTATGGAGTCAGAGCCCTGATCAATAAACTATAATTGATAGTTAAATTGTATTAATACAAGTGCACAGAGAGCTTTGTGGAGTCAGAGCAGTAATCGATAACCTATAATCAATAGCTAAGTTATGCAAGTATGTAGAGAGCTTTGTGAAGTCAGAGCCCTAATTAATAATCTATAATCGATAGTTAAGTTATATTAATACAAGTGCACAGAGACCTTTGTGGAGTCAGAGCCCTAATCGATAATTCCATAATCGATAGCTAACTTATGCAAGTGCACAAAGAGAGCTTTATGGAGTCGGAGCCCCGATCAATAATCTATAATCGATAGCTGACTTATGCAAGTGCACAGAGAGCTTTGTGGAGTCGGAGCCATGATCCATAACCTATACTCGGATAGTTAAGTTATACAGGCGACAGAGAGCTTTATGGAGTCGGAGCCCCGATCAATAACCTATAATCGACAGTTAAGTCACACACGGTTGCCACCGCTGAGGGTCACGGGTTAGACGGGGCACAGGGAAGGTGTGGAGAGAGAACACGGGGTCCCTCTGCCTCATTTCCACGGTCCGCATACTGTCTGTCAATCATCCCTGGAAAGCCCGGGTCCCACCAGGCTCTAGAGGAGAAATGTGAGGGGCGTGGCGAGGTCGATGCGGCTACTCCCCGGAATTGCCGCGAACAGCCCCCCTGGGGACGGCCTCGCAGGGGCTGGGTCTGCGGATAGCTGCCCCGACGCGCCTCCCCGTCCTCAAAACCAGAGCTGCACAAACACGAGCGAGCAGTCGTCAACGGCACGGCAACAGCGAAGGGCAGGGGAGCCGGCTCCACACGCGTGGTGTGTTTGCCAACTGCACGCAGCCTGCGCCGTTGCTAAGCCGGGCCGCCGGGCACGCCAGCTTTGCAAGACAAATGTCCTTCCCAACTCCAGGAACAGGGAAGTCAACAAAAGGAAGGGGCGGTTGCTTCACATGCAAAAACCTGGCCGCACGTCACTTGCACGTTGCTACGTGAAAAGACGCCACACCCCACGTGATGTCACCGATGTGATTTTTGTGGACAAGGTAAGTGGAAGTTTGGAGAACAGAGCCGTGGTCGCCCAGGGTTAAGGCTGAGGACAGGGTCTGACTGCCCACGGGCGGCGTGAAGGAGTTTCCTGGGGGGATGACGGAATGTTCTGAATAATCTACAGCGTGGGATGTTACCCAACCC
>VSMD01138546.1:0-7500 GCA_008750895.1 Mirza zaza | reverse complement strand
CTCACACTGCTGGGCTCCTGGACTGGGAGAGGGTACATTCCCATTGTTGTAAGCTCCCTAGTTCGGGGTAACTTGTTGCAACAGCCCTGGGAAAGCCATAAATGCATAATCTGCAGTGAGCTGTTTGAATAAGCAGGAACCATCTGCCCAATCTGCACAGAGACACCTGAGCCCCAGGAGGGTGTAGAAGATGTGATGTACAGGCTGCTATAGATCCATAAATCTTCTTGGTTCACGCCATTGGGCTTCCCCTCCCCCCATGGCACTATGAGTCCAGCTGGGATGTTGGGGTTCAGCAATCTCCGATCCTCAAGTTCTATCACTTGCTGTAACCACTGGCAGGCTCTCCTTCCTTGGCCCTGTTCTGACAGCCCGTTAGTCTTGTGGCTTAGGCTGTGGCTTTCCTGTGAAGAGTCATGGGACGTCGATTATCTAAGCAGACGTTCTGCACAGAGTCTGTGTATTTCTGTGGCAAAGGCTCTAGCTTGTTCTCTCCACACAGACAGTCCTGGGTGTTGAGGTCTCAGCTCTGCCCAGCCCAGCAGGACACGGACAAGGAGGTGAGCTCCTCAAACGGACATCACAGGGGACAAAGTCCAGATCGTTCATCCTTCTGCACCAAGGAGGGTCCCTTGTCTAGTGGATCCATGACCCAGAGTTCCTGGTTATCTATAAAGAAACAACAGAAATCCAAGCATCTATAAAGTGAAATCACAGTCTGTGGTGACAAACACATTTCAGGTTCTAACCTAAGTCCTACCAGGAACTCCAAGCTGGATGAGATGTTGATTCTTTCTGTGGGTAAATTCCCCATCCATGATGTGAGACTTACAATGTACACACAGTGCAGGGCATTAAACTGAGGGTTCACAAACTGTGGTCCATGGGCCAAATCTGGGGACCTCCTATTTTTATAAATAAAGTTTTATTGGAACAGTCAAAGCTGCTTGGTTATGCTCTCTCTGTAGCTGCTTCTGAGCTATCACGGCAGAACTGAGTCGTTTTAATGGAGACCTATAGCCTGTAAATACGAAAATACTTATTAACTGGCTCCTGATGTAAAAGATTTATTGATCCCTGAACTATCTATCCATCTATCTTTACCTGTCACCTATCAATCATCTGTCTATCCTAAATAATCAATCATCTATCAATCATCATCTATTGTCTATGCAGCTTTTAATTCAATACCTATCATCTATCTAAGCTATTATCTACCTACCTACCTAGCCATATCTATTAATATCTCTCTTTATCTATCTTATCTATCCAACCATCATCTATTTATCTATCATGTATCTATCCAGCTACCTAATGGAAATAAAACAATCCCTGGGATATAGTTATTCCATACTCTTTTAGAATAGAGGAATAAGTGAATGAGTGGATGAATGAATGGATGAGTAAATGGTGTTTTTCAGAGTCTAACACAACATCTTGGAACATAACCCCTCTAGATTATTTTCTACTCTCTTTTTTCTGAAGCAAAGAAAAGCAACGAGGGACAGAAGTGGCCTCTCTTTCTAGGTGACCAGGAGGAGGAAATGAAGAGCATGACGTTAGTAAACACTGGACGTGAAAATGAAGAGGCGTGGCTGCCACGGGCCACCTGGTGAGTCAGCTCTGCTGACCTTGGAGAGGTCATAGGTATCTCCCATTCAATGGGCCATGTGTCCAGTGGGGCAGCTCCATGTCATCTGAGACAGTGTCATGACCACAGTGTCCTGTGGTTCAAGGCTCCACCTGGAAAACTTAACACTCTATCTCTAGCACTGCCACAGAAATGACACGTTCACAACGCCAACTCCTTCGTGGCCAGAAGAACACTCTTCAGACATGGGGCAGTGGGCAGCAATTGTGTCGGTGCTGAAGAAGCAGATATCAGACACCAGGAAAGACCTTCAGCATCCTTATGATGCAATTTAGTCTTGAGTTGAGTGCTTTGGCTGAGAAAAGCACCATGACTCTAAGGCACAGAACCAAAAAGAGAATCCACGCCCTGTTTTCTCATGCATTAAAACACTGAACATCGACATTTCTTCATGTCTTTTTAAGTGGCCGCTAGACAATTGTCCATTCCAGAGGGATCGCTGATTCTATTTTTTAAAAAGACCAAACATTTATTATTTTAGCTTTTGAGCATGGAAATTTTCAGATATACACAAAAGTAGACTGAAGAGTAGGCAGGTGATGATTAACTTGCAGATGAGGACCACCACGCCCATTTCAGGAAAACCAAGCAGTGGTGTAAAATGTATTTGTTTCGGAGATCTATGTGAACCCCACCCGGGAACTGGTGCTGGCTGTGACTTCATGGCATGGCTGTGCCGGGAGCTGACACGGATTTGGGGTGTTTGGTGGGATTTTGTCACTCGAGGGAATGGACAGTAAGCTGACCAGTGGTCCCTGGTCTGTCACATCAGGGCACCGTTTAGCAGGAGACACACAACACTCTTCCAAAAGCATTTCTAACAGCTTGTCTCTCTGGGTAGGAATTTGAGAATCCAACACCCATCAGAGAAGGGATCGAGCCATCCTTGCCTGACTGGTGAGTGATTAAGGGTGAGCCTCAGAAAGTGCCCAGTAAGTCTGTGAAGTTTTCATAAGTGGTATGAGTGTCCTATGGCCACCATAACAAGTTACTGTCAATTTGTTGATGGTTTTAAAAAATAGATATTTCTTCTTCCCAAGTTCTGAAGACCAGAGGACTAAAATGAAAAGGTCAGAAGGGCTGAGCTCCCTCCAGAGGCCACACTGGAGGAATATCCTTCTTGCCGTTTGCAGGATCTCGTAGCTCCAGGAATTGCCTTGCTTGTGGCCTCACTACTCCAATCTCTGCCTCAGTGAACACGTCTTGTCTTACCTTTCCTTTCTCTCATCAGAACCCCTGTGGTTACGTTGGGTCTGTCCACCTGCATGATCCAGGATGATCTCCTCATCTCAAAATCCTCAATTGCATCTGCAACCACTCTTTGTCCAAATAATGCCACAGTCACACATTCTGAAGGTCTGGACGTGGACGTACCTTCCCGAGGCTACCAGCTTTCCATTATAGAGTCGATGGCTGAGCCCCAAAGGATGGCCACACCATTCACCCAACCCCAGGAATGGAGAACAGGCTTCGTGCTCCTGGTGGGTGAGGTACCAGCACCTGCAGGGGCAAAGGTGCCAGGAGAAAACATCCAGCAAGGAAGGTCCTACTAGGCTGGGTCCTTGTCAACTGGGAGGGCAGTGTTGTAAATTGAATGTGATGATTATAGTTATTTCCATGTCACGCACTGACAAATAACCCAGCCCCCCAACATGTCACCAGGAAAAGCGTGAGAACAGGTGCTCACGGAAAATGACTTGAAAGTGGCAGGGCCTAAGACAGAGGCCACCTGTGGATATTGCATGGTGACTAGGCAACCAGCCCAATAGTCATGTCCTCTGTCCACAATGACCACTGTCCAGGTCCTGTCATCATCCCTGTCCTAGAGACTCCCACAGTGACCACTGTCCAGGTCCTGTCCCCGTCTCCGTCCTAGAGACTCCCACAGTGACCACTGTCCATGTCCTGTCCTCAACACTGTCTTAGAGACTCCCACAATGACCACTGTCCAGGTCCTGTCCTCGTCCCCATCCTAGAGACTCCCATGGTGACCACTATCCAGGTCCTGTCCTCATCCCTGTCCTAGAGACTCCCACGGTGACCACTGTCCATGTCCTGTCCTTGTCCCCATCCTAGAGACTCCCACGGTGACCACTGTCCATGTCCTGTCCTCATCACTGTCTTAGAGACTCCCACAGTGACCACTGTCCAGGTCCTGTCCTCGTCCCCGTCCTAGAGACTCCCATGGTGACCACTGTCCAGGTCCTGTCCTCGTCCCGGTCCTAGAGACTCCCATGGTGACCACTGTCCAGGTCCTGTCCTCGTCCCTGTCCTAGAGACTCCCACGGTGACCACTGTCCAGGTCCTGTCCTCGTCCCTGTCCTACAGACTCCCACGGTGACCACTGTCTGGACACTGCCCTCGTCCCTGCCCTGTGGAATCCCCTGTGTAGCTGGGTATCGGCGTGCCCATCTCAGATCTGACAGAACCAGGCAGCTCCCACCCACTGGGCCTGTCTTCATTAAGGTCCACCCTTGTGGGGGCCGTACACGCAAAACCCATGCGAGGCTCACCTCCTCCAGTGCCGGGGACCTGGGACCCCTGGCCGGGCCTCTGGAAGAACGGCTTAGTGCAAGAACAGAACAACACAGGGGACCACCCCATCGGCCACCGGGGGTCCCCGGCGGGATGGTGCAACCGCCACAAAGAGGTCACCTCTCTCCCGGAACTCATGTCCCCAGCCCTACACGCCCCCTCCGCGCCGAGCAAGGAAAACGGCAGGATTCAGTGTGAAGGTTTAATTATGGAAGGCACCTTGACCGCTTGGCACTCTGGGAACACGACAAGGATTTTGGCCGAGGAACAGCTGGGGGCGGTCGTCCTCGGGGTTTCCTGTGTTCCTTTGATTCTTGCAGAGAAGCTCAAGCAGGGGCAGCTGGAGGCTGCAGGGCAGAGCCCGAGGGCGGGCGGGCGGGGGAGACATGGGCGCCGTGGTCCTCCTGGGGCCCTAGCTGGAGGAGGAGGCGGCGTCTGGGGTCCCGCCCAGGACACCGGCCATCTGACAGCTGGCGGCCCACAGCTGTTGCTGCAACTGCCGGCTGTAGGTGAGCTTGAGGGAGGCCGTCTCCCGCTCGTTGTACAGGTAGCGGCCGCCGATGCCCTCCAGCTGCGGGGCGACCGCGGCGTAGACGGAAGTCCAGGCGCCTTCCTCGGGGGTCTGTGGGAAGAAGGGAGGGAGACTGGGATGAGTCCGTGTCCGGAGCAGAGGACGCGCGAAACCCGGAGCGCACGGAGAAGAGCCGGGCGCGGCAGTGCGCGCTCACGGCTGCTGCGTGGAGAAAAGTGCAGAACGCAGGCGCCGGTCGGGTTTCCTTGTAGCAGGTGCTGACGGCACACCCAAGCCGGCTGCACGTGGATCGCGGGCTGATGCGTCTCGCTGAGCAGATGCATCTCCAAATCCCCGCCGTGCGTGCCGTAAGTCACCGCACTCTTTCTTGAACCGAGATGCGTGTTAGCTGACTTGGAGCAGATGCGCGGTTGCTCTGCTTCTGCGTACCGAACGGGTGATGTTTAGCAATCACGGGAAACGTCGCGGCATGGTAAAATTGTTCACGGTTTCGCCACCACGTGGCAGGTTATGCAAGGGAGGAGTGGGGCAGTCACGGGCTGTGACTACGTGCCCGGCGGGAACATACGGTTCCAAGAGGAGCCCGGAATGCATACAAGGAGCGTTTCACAGACTGGGTATTTTACTGCAGCAGAAGGTGACAACATTGGAACACAACATGCTCTGCTTTTCGGCATTGAGAGCCGGTCCCCCCATGGAGCGTGTTCTCCTGGATGGAAGTAGCAGGCACCCTGGGAACTCAGGAGTTGCGGGAACATGCCCCACCCCACGGCTGGAGTTCAGTGATGCAGGAAGGATTGGGATTCCCTCGTAACATCTTACCACCCCCATGAAGAACGTTCAGGAGCTTATCTCTTGCAATGTACACTGTTTTCCCTGAAAATAAGCCCTACCCATAAAATAAGCCCTAGCAGGATTTCCAAGCATTTGTGCAATAGCAGCCCTACCCCGAAAATAAGCCCTAGTGATGGGCGTGGCTACGCAGCGCTTCTGCACAACCCGTGCATGTCGTCGCGGAGCGGGAAAGAAGACGGGCAGCCCTTCTCATCTGCCCCATCGTGACAGCTGCTATCCCAGAGGTGACCGGAAAGGTGCGGGTAGCCCCACTAATAAGGTGGGCTCCCCCTGTCAGGTCCCGGCCGTCCTGTGCGCGCTGCAAGCTGAGGCTTTGAGGGGAGAATGACACATGCCCTGAAAATAAGCCCTAGGGTGTCTTCTTGAGGAAAAATAAATAGAAGACCCTGTCTTATTTTGGGGGAAACACGGTACTTGTGGGAAATCTGCTCACTGTATCCAACCCCAGAACTTCCTACGTGCCCCTCAGAGCATGTCATTGTAGGGCTACGGGGAAGCTGTCCGGGCCAACAGTTTGTTTTCTATGTCTGCCACCGTCCACTCTGAGGATTCAGGGGTTCATGTTCCAAACACCCACCTCTGTCTCGCCCGTGCAGAAGTCACCTCCAGTTGGAGAGCCCCTCTGCCCTCCACGGGGACAAGCTACGGCCCTACCCAGGCTGTCTACACTGTCTCTTTCTGTGGACAGAGTCACCCCTGTCTGCAGAGACTTCTTCCCTCCTCGTGGGCCCCTGGGGGCAGTGTCTGGGGCTTCTATATCTACCAAGTTTTGAAAAATCCCCTTGTCTGGTGACATGCATGTCTGGTTGGAACACAGGCGAGGCTGCTGTTGGGAGAATGAGGTGCCTGCAGTGTGCCGAACCGAGCCTGGGGTTTCCCAGACACAGCAACGTGCCAAAAACGTGGCCACTGCCAGGGGCACAGGAGGATCGTGATGAAATTCTATCCGAGGATCGTTTTTCTGCAGGAAACTCACTCACACACACACATACATACTCACATGCACATGTTCATGCAGTGCCCAAATGCATACATGCACATACCCACATGCACATGAACACACAATACATACATGCATGCACACCAATGCACACATATGCCTGCAATGTGCACACACTCACACATGTACATATAATGTGCACCCTCACATGCACACACACATACAAACACACACATGCTCACATGCACAAATATACACCCGCACGCACACATATGCACACACTCTCAAGCATACACACACACACTCGTTTGTATACACATATACACACAAATACTCATTCACTGTACACATGCTCATGTGCACACACTAAATTACATGCACACATGTACTCATTCACATGCACACACATACTCAATTCACATGCACACATGTTCACATACTCAAGCACACACGCTCACATGCATACACACTCAATTCTCATGTACACATGCTGACATGCACAAACATTCTCATACACACATGTGCACATGATCACACATACGCAATTCACATGCACACATGTTCACATACTCGAGCAGACACACTCACATGCATACACACTCAATTCTCATGTACACATGCTGACATGCACAAACATTCTCATACACATATGTGCACATGCTCACATGCACATTCTCAGGCACACATGCACACATGCTCACATGCACACACATTATCATGCACTCACAAATTCGTATGCACACACTCACTGTCATGCACACAGCCTCATATGCACATTCTTAGGCACACATGCTCACATGCACACACACTCATTCTCATGCACAGAGGCTCACATGCACACACACTCATTCTCATGCACACAGGCCCACATGCACACACTCATTCTCATGCACACAGGCTCACATGCACACACACTCATTCTCATGCACACAGGCTCACATGCACACACACTCATTCTCATGCACACAGGCTCACATGCACACACAC
>VSMD01138543.1:0-30498 GCA_008750895.1 Mirza zaza | reverse complement strand
TATGTATACCATGGAGTACTATTCAGCTCTAAGAAACAACGGTGATATAGCACATCTTATATTTTCCTGGTTAGAGCTGGAACCCATACTACTAAGTGAAGTATCCCAAGAATGGAAAAACAATCACCACATATATTCACCAGAAAACTGGTATTAACTGAGCAGCTCCTAAGTGGACACATAGGTACTACGGTAATAGGGTATTGGGCAGGGGGGAGGCGAGAGGGGGGCGGGTATATACATACACAATGAGTGAGATGTGCACCATCTGGGGGATGGTCATGCTGGAAACTCAGACTTGTGGGGGTGGGGGGGAAAGGGCATTTATTGAAACCTTAAAATCTGTACCCCCATAATATGCTGAAATTAAAAAAAAAGAAAAAATATTTTAAAAATATTTCCATTTCTTATCTGTATATAAATAGTACCTCATTCTCTAAAAGTCAGCATGGACAATAAGCCAGCCCTAATCTAATTCCCTCTGTTAACCATAAAGATTGGATTGGATTGTAAAAGAACTAACTCTGAAAGCCAAAAATTACTGAACTGAATTGAAGTGAATGAGTATGTGTGCAGGATTCTAACAGCTAATAAATCTTTGTACAATTCTACTATGTCTGCTAGTATTTGTCTTAAGGTCTTCCTCCTTGTGTTCTGGCATTGCAAATGTTAGCCTTTGCTATTGCTTTTATTTGATTTGATTTTGACATTTAATTGGTGAAAATTGTAAGCATCGATTTTTTTCTACCTCTCATACTATCTGCTCTGTTTACCTAAGAAGGATTTTGTAAAACTCAAGTGTAAAGCAATATGTGAAAGCATGCTATAGTTTCTTAAAATGCACAAATGGGAGGAATTCTTAACATAACTATTAATCATAATCATCATAGTCATCATTATCATCATCATGACAGCAGCACTGTAACTGAGGAATGGCAACAGGTATCTAAAACGGTTATTTTTTTTGTTGGAAGGACCAGTGGCAGTTATACTCCAACCAGAAAATTCTCCTCCTTAAATGTGGGGACAAACAAGGCTAATTATTTTTAAAATCCTACAAGAAAAAACATGTGGATAGTTGCTATGGTGGGCAAAAATTGCAGTGACAGAGGAAGGAAATAAAGGCTAGAAAGAAAAACACAATGGAAGCGCTGCCTTCTCAGTTAAGAATGGAAGAGCCCTTCTTGGAATCTCTTTGATCTGAATCAAATCCTCTCTGCTCCCCCCTCCCCACTGCTGCAACTCTCCTTTAATGGTAACAGAAAGAATAGGAGAAAAGCCAATCATAAAGTATAAGGAATTCAATGGCATAAGATTACTTTGCAAGCCCAGGCATTTGTTTCTCCAGCCACACTTGGTTATTAGGGGGAAGTAAGTAAACTCAACCCTCAGTGGAACTTTTCACTGTTTTGTTTGCAGTACTAGGAGCTTAATTTTTCTTCCCCTGTGGATTTTTCTCTGTTATTATTTTTTTTTTTATTATCAAGATCCCCAGTTACCTGAGATACTATGTTTTTACGCTCTTAATTGCTACATGTATGATCTTTGGCAACTCATTTAACTTTGCTGAACATTCATGTTCTCCTTTTGAACATAGACATAATTTCTGTCCTACCTCATAAGGATCTTAGTGGCTCTGATTAGAAAAGATATTTGAAAACAATTTAAAAGTTGAACAATACAATCAAATAAATAAGATATAATTACTGCAATTTAGTGTCTGACCCAATTCTTTATCAAGTTTTAAAATCTCCTCTCATATATGGCTAAACCTTTGAATGTGATCTAATTCTCCTGTGTCTAGGGTTGCAGACACATTCGTCTTGTACACCGCCTCTGAATGGTTGGTGGTGGCTCCTTGCAGTGCCTGTCAGAAATAGTTCTAAGTTCATTTCTAAACTCTGTGGGAAAGAATTCCATGATCAATGAGCAATGACTGCCATGGGCCCAGAAAGGGGAAGTAGCATCAAGTAGAGTGTATATTTGCTAATTCTGTACAATGCTCTAGAACAACAGCACACAGTGGAAGTACATGGACAAAATTCAGTCCCAGACAGGTTTTATGTCACTTGCACCAACACTTAAAAATTGGAAGATTTCATACATGCATACAGACATAGAATATTAAAATATACACAGAGTATATATGTATAATGCATGAAAAATTGGAAGATGCAATAAAATTATGCTTGTATCCACCCCATAACAACAATGATCAAGAGCTAAGTATTGTTTTATTCCCTTTGTTGGATCAAACATGCTTCTAATTTTATGTAGCCCCCTCATTCCCTGTATTGCCTTATTCCAGTCTCTTTCACTCATTTACTCTATTTTCTAAGGTTTTGTAGGCATTAAGATTTCAGATTGCTGCCTGAGTTTTGCAGCAGAGATTTGTACTATGTTAGATTCATCTTCAAACGTCAGACTACGATGACAATTATTTGAGCACTGTATATTAGGATGGTTGAACTCCAAAGACCAAAAAAATTTAAATGATCAAAAATGTTGTACAATACAGGATTTCTCATTTCAAATCTAAAAGTCTAAGTCCTGAAAATGTCACTGCTATTATGCACTGATCGAGCCTTTTAGCATACGCTTCATTAAATGAATCATAACCAACATAGTGTAGCCATCTCCAAAGTTGGAAAAGAGTCCATGCCCCACTCCTTCTCCCTGTAATCTCTCAGCACTGTCAGGATCTAGCCAAAAGCAAAGAAAGAGCAATATAAAATGAAGTGAGTAATTCACCATTTGTTGAGGGAACATAAATTAGTAGCTTTTTATGATGTCGCTTTTTTTTTTAACTAAAATCTCCACAGATACGTTTAATGTGGAGAAGTGCATTTGTTTTCCTCTAATAAGACATGCTTATCCACCGCCCCCATCCTCCTATATCTCCTCTCTGATACCCTCTAATTGAACAAAGTGGACTTAATTTGAATTAAACTGTCAAAAATCTTCCACTTAAATTGATGTATCTACTTCCCCAGCTAAAACGGATTCATTTCTGTGCAATACATAAGAAGTGTTGATGGATTGTATTTTGTGAACTAGAAATATTTTGCATGCATCTTCATGTCATGTAATTTAGGTACAGAAAGCAAAGGAGACTGTGAGAGCAGAACAGGCCAGTCTGGAAAGTAGGAAACACACAGGGAGGGTGAGGGGCAAGGACTGGAGGAGCCGGCTGCATTTGCATTAAAACAAGGAAATAAAAACCGGCTTTAGATTTTTTGAGGCAGAGTAATTTTTCAAATTACATATGCAAAGTTGTCTTTCAAGTCTGTTGCAGTTTACCTTCAAACCTTCCCCCACACTAGGCATTGTATGGATGCCTTCCATTTACCAGTATATGACTTTATATATGTAAATGGCCATTTACATTAGAAAAAGGAAAAGCTGCATTATCAGGGAACTTCGTGAATTTAATATCAAGTGGTGATTTTTTTTTTATATTAGCAGGAAGGCTCTGTGTACTTTATAGTAGTAGTTAGCTACATGGTCCCCCACTAGGGGACTATCAAAAATAAAAAGTATTCGAGTATAATAACTACTTTCATCTTCAAAGATGTTATACTTTAATTAGGGAGCATAAAACAATTACTATCATATTTGAGGCAGAAAATAATTTAGCACTTAAGCCTATGGTTATGGGCTATACGTGATGAAGAAAGCAGAGAAAGGAAATCAATGTGAATTTGTGTAAATCAGGAAGCTTCGTCAATGAGGTTCGCTTGCCAGAGATGGAAAATAATGTTTTATGCTTGTTGAGAAAATTGGAGTCTTAAGAACTCACTAGTCTGCCTCTTGGCAGTTTTGACCAATGTGGCAGATATTTAAAGAAAATTAACTAATAGAAAGCAAAATACCTGTTTAAAAATCAGTATCAGAATTCTGGATCTCTTTTTGTAGGGCTCTGGAAAATGAAGAAGTAAAATGATATGGCTTAGAGTAGAAGTTAAACCGGGCCTCCAACCTCTCCCCCATTTAGAATTTCTATATTGAGACCCAGACATCAGATAGGCCTGAGCAAGGAGACTGAGCCAAGGAAGTTCTGAAGAGTAGGCACCTAGTTCCTTACCCAGCCATCATGCGTGAGGCACACAGGTCTGCCTTACTGATCCATTCAAAGGCAAACACAGAGAAAGTAGGATGACAGTCTTGTAAGCACCAGCTGGGTTGCTCACTACATGGAGAAAGTAAAGGCAAGAGAGGGTTAGGGGTTAGTTCCCATTTGTAAACACTTCTTATTACTATTGTCTGTGCCCACTTGTAAAATGTAGTTCATTAGATTAGCATCTTCTCCTTTTCATGGGGAGAAGAAACATAGTACATGGCTGGAAGAGTCTAGATCATGACAGAAATTCCCTACTTTACAAGCTGGGGCCAAAACGTGAGATGAGCAGCAAAAATGTTCTCCATAATTGGGGAAATGAACTGTTGCTTGCATTTGTAGTGGTTCTACGTGAATCTAGAAACATTTGTGTCTGTGGCCTTCAATTTCCTCTTGGCATCACATAATAATTCCAAGAGCCTCTTTCAACAAAATGTCCCATCTGTTGACCATCAGAAATGCATATTTTAGCATCACTGTAACATGTCTTAAAACACAAACTCTTTGACGGCTATGCACAAAAATCGGTACTCATTTAGAGAGAAATGAGGAGAATAGGAAGGTATTAGAATGATTTAAGCTTATGAAAAAATATTTTTTAAACAGTCTATGAATATGAATGCTGGTAGAAAAAGGGAAGGGTATGTTTACTGTCTTCGAATTGCTACAGAAATGTCATGACAAAAAAATAATTACCCTAATTCTTTATGACCCAATTAAGTAAAAATAAATTCTATAAAACACTATCGCAGAGTAGTAAGTTCCCAGTCACAGGACATGTGTAAGCACTGGCTTTTTGATGACTTCCCAGGGATGTTGTATGGAGTTATTTTTCAAAGGGATAAGAGTACTAAAAGTTTTAGGAGGTGCCATCTAACTCTGCAATTCTACAATTCTATTAGTATAATATTTCATAAACTGTTAAGCCATTTGTAACATTGTGAAATGTATATTTGGTCTTTGTCCCATTCCTGGCATACAACTCTTAAAATTCTTAGAATCACCAAAGTGATGTGTTTTTTGTATGCTAATGAGTTGATTGATGGCTGCCAGACTTTGGTAGTTTCATGCAGGAGTTGATCACTGGAAAGATTAGGGCATGACTAGAGGGTTGGGATTTTCAGTCCCATCCCCCAACCTCTAGGCTGAAGGTAATTTGGTCACCAATGGCCAGTGGTTTAATCAATCAAACCTATGCAATGAAACATCCATAAAATCCCAAAAGGACAGGGTCTCTAGAGCTTCTGGGGTAGCTGAACACTTGACAGTGCTGACGAGTAGCATGTTCTGGAAAGGCATGGAAGCTCTATGCACTTTCCCCTATAACTCACCCTATACATCTCCTTCCCTGTAGTCTTTGTAGTATTTTTTATAATAAACCAGTAAACATAACCATCCCTGAGTTCTGGGAGCTGCTCTGGCAAATTAATCAAATCTGACAAGGGGGTCATAGGAATTCCAACTTGAAGGTGATCGTTCAGAAGTTCCAGAGTCCTGGACTTTCAAATGATATATAAAGAAGGATGAGCTCTTATGGGACTGAGCCCTCAGCCTGTGAGATCTGGTGCTATCCCCAGGTAGATACTGTGAAAATTGAATTGGGGAACACTCAGCTGGTGTTTGCTGTGGAATTGATTGCTTAACTTGTTGATGGGGAGAAATCTTCACACCTTTTGTCACAGAAGTTTTCCGTGTTCATTGTGGGAGAATATGAAAAAATAATCATTCGTAGACTTGAGTTACAGAACTATTACCTCTAAATCTTTAACGTCTTCAAACATTTTTTCATGAATGCATGTTTATAGAATATTATCCTTGATTACCGGAGGAATGTGAGTCTACTTTTGGAAGTTGAACACTCATTCGGTCTTGGTTTCTACTTGTATATGTTCAAAATAATAATAATAATAATACTTTGTAAGAACTAATTCATCGAATGCCATGGCTTTAAATGCAATCCTTATGCTGAAAAGCCCAAATTCTCCTCCAGCCCAGAGCTTACCTTTGAATGACAGATTCACAATGCCAACTGCTAACTAGAAATTTCCTGTTTGATGTGGTGGGCATCACAAACAGTATTTCCAAAATGAAAAAAAAAATGACAAAAGTGATATACATAGTTCACTCCCCCCACCCCAACTTTTCAAAGAGCTTTTCTCCCCCCAGTATTCCAAATTTCATTAAAAGGCAGTAATATCTACCTGTTAGCTTAGGTCAAACCCCTAGAAGTAAATATTGATCTATTCCTTTTTCTCATTCTTCCCTTCCAAAGTCTCTTCAAGTTCTTTCAGTTCTACTTCAAAAATATATGCCAAGTTCATCTTCTTTTCATTTGCTCTGCTCCCACCCTAGCCAAGGTTGCCATCACAAATCCCAGAGCTATTGTCCCTAACAATATTGTCTTTAACAGGTCTTTCTGCTTCCGCTCTTGCTTCTCTCCAAGTTTTTATTGACACCATAGTCAGAAGAGGGAACAGAAGGCAAGAACAACGATATACTTGAGATCATTGTGTTTACAAAACAAATAAAACACTTTTCAACTATGAAAATATTATCTATTTTTCTGTATTTTTACTGACCTGGCTAGTGCTTAATATAGTTGAAGCCAGTCAACAAATTCAACCTATTTTCATTCAAAAACTAATTGTTATCTCTAGAATTTGGTATGTGGAGGAACAAGTTCAAATTATCCTTGATTGCTCCAATAAGAATTGATCCTTACTTTATCATAGTCAAACCAAACATCCTTTGCTCTTTCTTTCACTCTTTTCTCTCCATGTTCTTTCAAAAACCTTGGGTTTGGAGGACAAATAAGGGTAAAAAAATAAAAACTCAAAATTAGTCACAAATACATTCATTTATTTATATCATTCATTTATTCATGCTATGATTTTTTTTAAAAAAATGTTCCTAACACTTATTAAGACACTAAAGAAGATTTTTTTTCTGTCTTCTTTTTTATTTTAAGCGACAACATACATCAAATTTTGGTGAAGTGTGAGTGGAAGAATAGTGAAACCAGTGATGCATTAAAAAAAGTCTATGGGGATAATGGCCCCAAAGTAATCAGCAGTTTACAAATGAATAACCCATTTTAGGAAGGAGCAAGATGATGTTGAAGAAGAAGCTTACAGCAGCAGACCATCCACATGAATTTGCAAGGAAAAAAGTTAATCTTGTCTGTGCCATTAATGAAGAAGAATGATGATAAACAGCAAAAATAATAGCCCACACCATCAACATACCAACTGGCTCAGGTTACACAATTCTGACTGAAGAATTAAAGTGGAGCAAACTTCCCACTCAGTAAGTGCCACAACCATTGCACCTGGCTCAGCTGTAGACAAGAGCAGAGTTTTCAAGGGAAATTTTAAACAAGCAGGATCAAGATCTTGAAGCATTTCATCAGAGAACTGTAATTTTTAAAAGACTGCTTTGATGTGGTTAAATTTTCAGGACTCTCAGTTCTTAGGGAGTAGACTAAATGGCTTACAAAAGTGTCTTGACCTCAATGGAGCTTATGTTGAGAAATAAAGTTTGTATTTTTTTATGTTTCTCTTTTAACTCCATTTTCTGCAAAGTTTTTTTTTTTTTTTTTTTTATGTACTTAACCAAATATTTGTTATTTCTAGTGCTTGATAGTTCTTTCTTCATATCTGAGGCTCAATCTGCTTTCAACTCCCTTCAACTTGAAGAAATTCCTTTAATTTCTCTCTCCTTTCAATGTCATTCCTACATTTGTATTTCATGAGGGTACCACTTGTTTTGTGTAAATAAATTTTACTTATAAGGTTAGGAGAGGTGAGGGAGAAATTGCTAGGGCATTGATTGGGCTAATTTCACTAGTAACTGAAGGTATTGAATTAAAAAACACAAACAAACAAACAAACTCACTTGGTGATTGCCTCTATGCATTTCCTTACTAACCTCAGCCAATCTTTCTTTACCCTGGCTCTTAATGAATTAGTATGAGAAAATATATGCCTGCTGCTGCTGAATTTTCCAAGTCTGTATTTTTCTGAAAATATCAGAATTTCAGTCTCATTTTAAAAACTTTTTATAGTTGGATATAGGATTTAGGGTTAACCATTTTTTTTTCAGCACTTTCCATTGTCATTTGACCTCACGTCCCTGATGAAAATTCAGCCACCTGTCTTATCAGTACCCCCATAGGGAGACTTTTTCAAGACAGACTGTTGCAATCGTAGGTTTGTAGTAAAGGAGAGAAGTTAAGCTTAACCCCAAATAAAATAAGGATGAATTGAGATTTATAGCTAAGGAGCAGGGTAGGGAATCAGTGGTGGGCAAATTACTGAAAGGAAACACCAAGGCTGGGGGATTATTGCCGAAGGCAGGTCAAGGTGATAAGATATCTAGCTTGCTAGGGTGTGGGATAAGGGATTTGATCAGATACCAAGGGTGGGGGACTTTCTCTCACCTGACTCAGCAGTATTCTTCCTAAAACTGGAATAAGCAGGCCAAGGACTACACCCAGGGTTGAGACCTAGCCATAAGAAGGACTCAGAGGATCCTGATTCAAATTTGTTCAAGGAGGGAACCTTTGTCATTACATATACTTCCAGGTTTTGAGCCAGGGAATGGTGATACAAATATTAAGTCATCAGATACAGTCCCTGCCCTCATGTGGATTACAGATTAGTGGGAAATACAATAAAACTAGTTAAAAAAAAAAAAAAAAAAAACTAATTCAACCTCTTGGGGCAGTAGAAAGAGCCAGATAAAGAAAGATTTGGTGAGGTCAGTAAGGAAATACATAGAGGCAATCATCAGGTGAGTTTGTTTGTTTGGTTTATTTTGTTTTTTAATCCAATACCCTCAATTAATAGTGAAATTAGCCCAATCTATGCTCTAGCAATTCTTCCCCCATCTCTCCTAACCTGAAAAGTATAACGTATTTATTACAAATAATACAAGTGGTACACTCATGACATAGAAATGTAGGAGTGACATTGAAAAGACAGAGAGAAAAAGTAGGAAAACATTTTTAGAGTACGGAATATGTGATGAGAGCTTTTATTTGTTATTCCATTATTTCCACCTTGCATCTTCAATGTGAGGCAATAATAATTATCATATTTTTTTTCACAGAGGATGAAAGCATCTCAAAAATGACAAGAAACTTGCTCAAGATCTCATAGTACACAAAGTAGCAAAACTGAGTTTTAAACTCAAGTTCATCTCCTCACTCCCAAACATGTGCATTGATTATATCCTACAACATTTGTATCTTCTAACAATCTAACCCAATCCCTGGAATCTGTATAAAAGAGAATATTAAGTCCTTAGAAATAATCTGAAGACTGAAAGAGATCCCTGATGCTCCCTGGCCAAGGTCCTTTACAGATACCTCCCAGCTGAGCTCTCTTGCAAAACGTTTCCTTTCAAACCCCACTGGGAATTTCTGTAATTATGCCCTGCCTCTCTCCAGCTTCCTTCCTTCTCTTCCTTGCCCTCTTGGCCCCTCTCAAATGGGAATTAATCCAGCCTCAAACAAGCTGTCACTAAATGAAGATTTTACTGTGATTATTGCTTGGGAGAAGATGTTGCTCTTTCTCCCCCCTTCTCCAAACGCCTTATTTGCAGACTAGAATTCATGGGGCATGTGTCCAATTGATACATTTTCCTTCAAACAGCAGAACCGATGCTAAAGTGGGATGCAAATTTAATTATTCCACATGTACAGAACAGAAACAGAATCTCATTGTTAAATTTGTTCTCCTATGTCGGAAAGATTAAAAACAAAAGATGTTGAAGTGGTTTGTGTGAGCTGAATATATTTCAGTTCATAAAAATGCGAGGCAATGAAATAAGGGCGGCAGAGGACAAATTTCTACCATATGGAATTATCATTATTTTTAAATGTTTCATCTCAGAAATCTTTGTTCCTCACCTGTGCACCCCCAAAATTTCTTTAATCTCCTTTCCCACGGTGAGTTCTCCAAATATTCCTTTCCAAACACTTTATCCTCCAGCCACATCCATCTATTTACATTTTATAATTAAGTTGGAGTAAAATGGTGGTAAAGTTAATCAATTACAGCATAAATATGAATCCAGTGGCTAAAAGTATGGCCTTAACCTCTACATAGATTCAAACTGTGGCTTCGTTGCTTTAAAGTTCTATAAAGTTAGATAAGCTACTTGATATCTGTTTGTTTCTTGCTCTATAAAATGGGACAATAATGGTACTCACCTTCTAGGGTTCTTATGGAGTAAATGAATTAATACGAATATTGTACCTGGGAAAATGCCTGGTAATTGATAAACACTCAATACATTGTAGCTTTTATCAGAACACATCCTGTACCCGCATCTTCACCACATCCTTGAAGGCTCAACAAAAATGATGCCTTTGCTATAAAACCATTTTGTCAGCCAGCAGTTACCTTTTTCATCTTTAAGTTCCCACACTTGTCTCTGTGACACTTACCACAATTTGTCATGTTCTTTTTTGGAGTATATCTACATACTTGCAAGTTGCATCTCTCCTACTCAATGTTTCTAAGAGTGAGGAGAGGAGCTCATCTTACTGTTTTATAGAGTAGGGAGAAAGTAACTGCTTGCTGATCGATGGAATGAATAAAGGGACAAGGAGTGTTTTAATTAAAACCCTTGAGGTCTTACTATGTACCCAGGCCCTGTGCCAAGAATACATTATCTTATTTAATCTTTGCAACATTCTTGGAGGTAGGTTTTATTATTTTCATTACACAGAGAAGGAAATGGAAGTTCAGAAAACATTAATGAACTTGACCAAAAATACATAGGCAATAAGAGGCAGCATAGGCATTTGAAGCTAGATAGCTCTGTCTAGCTAACTCCTATTAAATTAAATTTAGCCTAAAGCTCTCTCCTCACATATTTTAAGTTCAGGCTAAAGGTTTCTTCATGGCTAGTGAACTATAATCCGGCTGGATGTGTAAACAGAGCTACTCTTGTAACAAGCAGCCCCATCTCAGCCAATCACAGGCGGCCAACTATCCAAACCTTATTCAAGTGAGGCAAAGCTGAGCTGTACCAATCCAACTATTTCCGTACCTCACTTCTGTTTTCGATATGTCACTTTCCTTCTTCTCTCCATAAATGTTATCTGACCATGTGGCAGCCCCAGGGTCTCTCTGAACCTACTCTGGTACTAGAAGCTCCCCAATTTATGAATGAAATAGTTCTTTGCTCAGTTAAATTCTGTTAAAGTCTGAAGTTTTCCTTTTAACACTTCAAAGATCATATCTGCAACTAGTAAGCAATACTGTCCTGTGAACCACCGAGGCTTGGGGAAGGACAACCTGTGAAATGGTGCTATGTGAAACCGGAGTTTTCTCACAGGTGCATTTCTCCTGTTAACTAATACTACAGACCATAAACTTTCTTATGGAGTCCTCCTCATAAATCCCAGCTTGAGATGGAGGGAGGGAGAGGAGGGAATAGCATTCTCCTCTTCCCATCTTAAGCTATGTCTATCTCTGGAGGAGTGACTGCTTTCTTGATTGCTTAAGGACCTGCCCCTTCCAACCTCTGATTGTGTCTCATGTCTCAAATAAAGCCACTAAAACCCTCACCCTTTCCTCTCTGCCCCAGCCAAGAGAAGTTCTTAAAATTCCCTGCATTGGTTCCCCTCTTTATCTTTAAGCTTCTTTGGCCAGCCTCCTCCTGTCCTTATCCTACTTCAAAATGCTTGCCCTAGCAAGTCTCATCCTAGCCATTTTTCCTCTGCAAAGAGATCTCTCCATCAAAGCACCAAACTCACTGCATTGCATTTTTTCTCATTTATTTCTCATTTTCTCCTCTCTATTCTACATTCTCCCAGAATATATGTCTGTCTTCTACATTATTCACAGCTAAATCCCCAAATAGGTTGGGGGCACATAAAAGGATTGAGAAAGTGAAGTGGGGAGGGAAGAGGAATGGGTCTGGGATGATGGAGGAAATGGAGAAAAGGAAGAAAAGAAAATAATGAGAATCTGGATTCCTGACTGTCAGCCAGGACACACTTTTGTCTACATGGAATCCCTCCAGTAAGAGGGGAGAAAAAGGGAGGGAAGGTAAGGGCTAGGGAAGGGAAGGGAAGACCATTCCCAGGCTACCTGAAGCTCTTGGGAGGGGGGGGGGAGTTTGAAAAACTCTTCCAGATTTTAGAAAGCAGGTAACTATATTTGCCACTTTTCTTTCCCAGGGAATCTTGCTTTCACTCTCTGGATCAGCATGTAAAAGGAAAACAATTTAAGGCTGAGAGTACCTGGAAAAAAGGGTCAGACAGATTTTTTAGGAAAGACAAGGGACTCTACCCTAATAACATGGATACAGACCTCACATCCCTTCCTTCCCACTTTATAGCTACAGAAATAATGATTTGCCTTAACATCTTGGTCTAGGCACAGTCTTTCTCAGACTTTACTATATCTAAAAATCACCTGGAAAGATAACTAAAACACATTCCTACCTTCCACTTTCAAAGATTCTAACTCAGTGGGTCTGAGATGGGGCTCAGTTTGCATTTCCAAAAGCTCCAGGAAATACTGATGCTAATGTCCTGAAGAGGAACCTTTGAGTATCACTGGTCCAGCCTATCCAGTGAATCACAGTGTCACTGGTGACTAACTGGGTAACATTGTAATAATGTGAGGGTGAGCTGTGGGTCAATCTTAATGCTTTTGATCCTTGGAAAATTCCATTAGTGTTTTGAGCCATTGGGAATGCTGAGTGGATGTTACAAAAGGGAGTTAATATCATGGTTTTGAGAGAATGATGGAGGCTTGCATTTATTTATTTATTTTCAATCTCTGAAGAACATAGTCATTTTGATAGTACTAAATTATACTGTTCCAGCACCATGAGGGGTTCAAAGTACACTGGGTTCTGACTGCATGTTTTGCATAAGTCTATGCATAATATAGACTTATGTTAGAATCTTATTTCTGTTGCATCTTAACCATATCCTTGTATTTTTTACTTCTGTCATACAAATTGTCTATAATTTATCTACTTCATAGGTAACTATGACACATGATAAATGTTTTACATATGTGATATATTAGTGTTAATAATCATTAAAAATAACTTAATGAGATAAATACAATTGTTATTCCCTTTTATTGATGAAGACACTGAAGTTTATAGGCTCCCTTAAGATCACAAAGTCAATCACTGTTAAAATCAGGATTTATGTACATGGCAGCCTGAATCCAAATCTTTTGCTTTTAACAACTAGCTTATAGTAAATTAAACTTTAGGTGTTTAGCTGATGTGATTTTAGGGGTACTTAAACAAATAGTTCTGTGTACTGTGTATGTAGCCCCTATAATTCCTGAACCCCAGACTGAAAATCCCAACACCCTACTTGGGTACAGCCTTTGGCATTGTGAGGCTCCGTGACCTCACTTCCTTATGCTTCTTTATGGCTCCTCTGCTCAGAACATAGAAGACAGCTAAAAATCATGTATCAATTATAGATAATCATGTCTCCATTTAGCACACACAAGTGATTCCTCATTGTCTCTGTCAAATAAAACCAGCCCTTAGCTCAAGCCATTTCCTTCAGAAAACACAGCTTCACTTCCTCCCATCCTGAGCTCAGTTAGATTAACATTAATGATCTCTCTTTTCAGATGGGTCCCAGAGCATCGGACCCTGCCAAGCCATTTTCCACTCGGAATGATTCTTGTCCTGGCCTCTTGCTTGCAGTGTGGCCCTATCTCTGTTTTGAAGCAGCAGCTGTTTAACAGATGCTCACCCACTTACATTTAGAATGGAGACCTTGAAAGATATGGAGAGAGGATCTGGTAGACCAAGAGAAAAGCATTGCAGATACATCATGACGAATTCTAGAAGTTGAGAGCATAGATCCAGCATGGAAAAACCACCACCATAGGGTTTGACAGTTGACTTTGAGTGATGAAGAAAGAGGTGCCATTTCACCTTTGCCAGGAGTGTATACCAGTATTCAAAATAATTTTAACTACCTTCCTCTTATTTATAAATAAAACACAAAGCAAAAAGTACAAAAGATACAGAATTAAAAGTTTTCATGTCCTCATTTCCTTTCTCCATTCCAGAGTTAATTGTTGTTTACAATGTCTTACATATTCTTCTAGAATTTGTACAAATATCAGAGCATTTACTGTACATACTTACTATATGAAAATCACAAATGGCATTATATGTAATATTCTAGATATTGATTTAATAAGTTTATCACAGTCTCATGCGCATATAGAAAAAATGCGGGTATTTTAAGTTTATAACTCCTTGAATTTTTATAAGCTGAATGCTCATATTTAACCAGCTACACCTGGACCAAGAAACAGAACAAAACAGAATTTCAGAGGTTCTCTTCTGCACCTTGATCTTTCATTTGATAAAATAGCTTGGTGACCTCTCCATTTCAGTATATATGGATCTACCATTTTTAAAAAATAGCTATAAATTACCTGGTCATATGGAAGAAACATATTTTTTTAATGAGTTGGCTATTGGCAGACATTTAGGCAATTTACAGTTTTGCTTTGTGTTTGTATTGTGATCTGAAAGACCAAAACTTACACCCCTGCATCAACTAAGATGAACCCTAAGGTTAAGGAAAGAATGCTACATATGGGTTGAGCTTTCAGGCTGGCATGACAAATTTCTAAATTTCTATGGCTATAAGAAAAATCACACCATAGCTAAACTCCCTAACAATAGGAGCTATCAGGCTGATTCACAACACAAACCGCTACAACTCTGATTGGGCAGAGGATCAGCCTTACAAACATTCTTTTCTGATTAGCTATTGCAGTCCTTAAGCCAGTTTCAGCCAGCTTATGGAGGCTGTGAACAAACTGTCTTTGTGTTCTATAGTTCACCTTTTGCCCTAAAGAGCCAATTCTACCTAATTTTAATGCTAGAACCCCATCCCAAAGTAAAGATGGGATGTATGCCACTTATATGTTTACACATTACACATGTTCTCAGGTCCCCTCATAAATATGTATAGATTTTTCCCAAACCCCTCTGAATATGTATGACTCTATTGTCTGATGCAGGCCCTGTGTGGCATGTAACCCAACCTGTCCTTTCCTTCTTTGAAGAGAGAGCACCATCGATTCATGCTGGAGACTTGTAAACTGGTATCGCCAATAAAGACCTCCTTTCTACTATTTAGACATCCTGGTGGTCTTTGTGATGACAGTATGGGAAAAACACAAATTCAAAGTGCTTTTTCCTATTCTGTCCCTCTCAATAACAACAACAACAGCAATCAACACAGAAGGCTTCCGTTACCCCAAAATATGTGAAGATTTCTCACCACCAGCAAGCAAGCAATCAATTCTGCAACAGACACTAGCTGGGTGTTCTCTAATTCAATTCTGACACTATCCACCAGAGATAGCATCAGATTTTACACGTTGAAGGTTCAGTTCCCAAAACTACTTTTATCTCCTTTAGAAATAAGTACCAAATCTGGGCCCCCAGAACTTCTGATCAACTGGTTTTAAGTTGGAGTTCCCACAACCCTCTCTTTGGGTTCCATTTATTTGCTACAGCAGCTCACAGAACTCAGGGAAATACCTTTACTCATTTATTATAAAGGATATTACAAATGAAACAGATGAAGAAATGCATAGGGCAAACAAATTATCAGGGAAGGAGCATGGAGCTTCTGTGTCCCTCCTGGGCACAGCTCCCTCAAGGGGCTTTCAAATGTTCAACTGTTTAAGAAGCTCTCCAAACCTCGTCCTCTGGGTTTGATGGAGGCTTCCTTATGTAGACATGACTGAATATACCATCTGCTATTGGGGATCCACTTTCCTCTCCCTGAAGGTTGAAGGGTAGGTCTCAAAGTACCTACCTTCCAATTGTGCCTTGATCTTTCCTGTGACCAGCCCCATCCTGAAGCTGTGTCAATCATTAACATACAAAAAAGACATCATATTGGAGATTGCAAGGATTTTAGGAGTTCTATGCCAGGAAACTGGAACAAGGACTATATATATATATATATATATATATATTTCACAATATCACATTTTGTAAATACTGCCATTAAAATTATTGTAAGTATATCTTTATACATTTCTGAGAATTATGTTTTAGAATATATTCTCTTTTTATTTTTTTTGTTACTCATCACTATACAAATGAGGATTAGAATATATTCTTAAAATAGAATTGCAATAAAAATGTATCTGTATTTCAATTGTTAAAAATATTTAAAAATTGTCCTGCAAGAAGTTAAAAAATTTATATTAATCTATACTCCACAATGGTTCCAGCTGTAAAAAAATATATATATTTTTAAAAATACATGCTAGGCTGGGTGCAGTGGCTCACATTTGTAATCCTAAGCACTCTAGGAGGCTCAAATGGGAGGATTGCTTGAGCTCAGTAGTTCGAGACCAGCCTGAGCAAGAGTGAGAGCCCTGTCTCTACTAAAAATAGAAAAATCAACCCAACATGGTGGCATGCACCTGTAATCCCAGCTACTCAGGAAGTTGAGGCAGGAGGATTGCTTGAGCCCAGGAATTTGAGGCTGCAGAGAGCAACAATGACAAGCACTACACTCTACTCAGGGGACAGAGTGAAACTTTATCTGAAAAAAAAAAACAAAAAACAAATGCTAAATATACTGATAAACAAAAAAGAACTAAAAATTATCACCAGTCCTATCACCTGGTAAGAACATAGTGTTTATTTTTATAAACTTATGGAAAATTTTTCTCAGTTTCAAGTGATTGGGAAGGGGGTTGTTTTGTTAAGACATCATATTCTATAAGAGAAAGCTGATCACTTTCGGTTTAGCACCAAAACCTTCCCACTGCCTCATTCTGGCAGCTCCTGAGGCCTCTGTCCCCTCTCCTTTTAGACTAACAAACTCAAATCCTGCAAGGAAAGTGGGAATAGTATACTCAGCCACAGGGAAGGAGGCGTATGGACACAGCGGCATGCCAGAAGGTCCAGGTAGCTGCTAACTGGGCCATGGGGCTTGTTATGCTGCCTGCGCAGGTGATGGATAGGCATTATGGGATGCATTCATTAGAGTCCAGATTCTCTGATAAAGGGAATAGATCCTTATTCTCTGTCACAGAGAGGAAAACTCCTTTCTTTATCTCTCCATGCATTTTTCACTGGCTGACAATCATTGAATAATCTCTCTACCCCATATATATGGGATGAAAATGTTCATGAAAAACAGTGTATGTGACAGATGAGATGTCATCAAACAGAGCTGCAGATAAAGTAGGATAAAGCTCCTGCTGTATCCATCTCCCTCCCTTACATGCTGTTGGTTCTGGTTGTACCTGTGACATCATATATATAAGCAAACAACTTGAAAAATTCTTTTTTTGCTCATTTTCTCTCTAATATCTACCTTCTACTATAGCATTCCTGGAAAAAGAACTCAGTAAGGCAGAGACTTTCAAAGCTTAACGGGGTCTGTCATCCTCCATGTGGTGCTGGAATCCTCCAAACTTCAGAATCATGTGTGGATTATGTTTAACTGATTGCTTCTAAAGACTCAGCATCAGCAGAGGTTTTGAATGAGGTCTGGAATGGGATCCAGGAATGTATATTTTTAACAAGGTCATGCTGATGCAGCAAGACCTCCAGTTGGCATTTGAGACACATCATTTGAGTCTAAACCCCTAAATTCATAGGTGAAGAAACTGATATCCAAGTCTTAGGACTCTAAGTCCAGTGACTATCCCTTCATACTGTACCAAAGAAATGCTTTGCTATTCACCTTTTCAAAGTCAGAACTCTATTCACATGGTCTCAGAGTAAGTCCTCACAAAATAGTGGTTAATTTATGAAGGAAATATAGTGTTTTGACAATAGACAAAACTGACAGACATTTTACTTACCCGAGTGATCAAAGTTCACATCATCAATAACAGACAACTCAGTAAATGGTACGGATGAAACCATGGTAGGATGCAATGAGAAGAACACAGAAGAACACATCACTTCTATTGCATTCTTGCCCAAAAAAATGCATGATCTAAATTAAGTCATAGGAAACATTTGGCCAACCCAAATTTTGGGATATTTGACAAAATAACTGGACGACATTCTCCAAAAATGACGAGGTCTTGAAAGGCAAAGAATTGCTAAAGGAATGTTAGCAATTGTTATTGCTAACAATAAGAAAGGATTGTTAGCATTAAAGAGATTAAAGAAGACTTACAGGAGACGTGAAGACTAACTGCAACGTGTGATTTGGGATTGGATCTTGAAACAGAAAAAGACATCAGTGGAACAAGTAGAGAAATTTCATAAAGTCGATTAGATACTCATATTTTATCAATGTTAATTTTTTGATTTGAATAATTGTGCTGTGGTTATAGGTTAACATAATTATCAGTTTTATAATGTTTTTATAAATCTGAAAATAAGTTTAAAAATAGTTTTTTAATAAAAACTAAGGAGTGCACTTGGGTTGTTTCAAATACACACACACACACACACACACACACACATAAATAAAGTAAGGACTACATTTATTTTCAGACCCCATAAAATTTCAGAGACAAAGAAATGGGAAAGGTATTTGCTTATAAAACTATTTCTGCCTCTGAAATATGCTGGGACACAACACAAGTTTCACAACTTTACTTTGTATCCTTGGACAAATCATTACCCTCCTTGGGCTTCAATTATTTTACTGATGAAATAAAATCATTAGTAAAGATGATCAATTATCACATTATTTTATTTAACATTCAATAAAATTACTTGATTGTTTCATTTCCTTAATAAGAAAAATAAGTTGCTGATGGGGAGAAAAATGTAGACTAAGCACTATAATGACTGCCAGGACACTAAAACACTCCTATTCCATTCTAGATGACAATTTAAGTCTTAGATTTTACTTCCCATCTAGACTAGAATCTCCAGGTAAGCTTTTCTTGTTTGAAGCCAAAATCTCAGCATTTAGAATAGTTGCTGGCACAAAGTAGCTATCCTCCAAACATATACTGATTAAATTAAAGAAAAGGACTAACCCACCATTACTTCTCTGCTGGAACATACCAAAATTCATTCCTCATCCAAATTCCTAAAGCTGCTCTATTCTATTGTTCTTTCTCAATTGTTTGACTTGGCCATTTTTGTTCCAGACAGTATTTTAGCTATCCTTGCGGTACTTTATAAAGGTTATAAAAACAGTTATGCAGAAACACTTAAACACTGAGAAGCAAGGCATGGATGCTATAAGCAAAACAGGAGTACAGTGCTGGCCTTGCTCAGGTCAAGGTAGAATCCCAGCTACTATAATGAGGGTTCGGGGTACAGGATTGTTTCCTAAGACCGAGGTGTAACTGTTAGTATAGCAGAAGTGAATCTTCATCAGTGGAGGGTATTAGAGAGTGAGAATCCTACTAAGGTAGTAGATAATCATACAGCAAATTGTTAGCCATGCTCACTCCTTTCCTTTTCCTCCATTCTCCTTAGTAGGACAACAGTGGTTAAAAGGATACAGTAAAATCATCATGAAATTTCCCTTTTGACCATTTTTCTTAGGACTTAGGAGAGTGAAATGAACTTTCGAGTGATGAGTGAAAAATATCATCTTCTTTTCTTGATTGTCTTTGTGCTTTTATTTTCCTGGAAACACATTTTTAGAAGTATAGTAGTCCACAAGTTCCCTCTGATGTCCTCATTGGCCTAAACTCTCTGAGATGATACATCAGTCTTCTAGAACTGCCATAATTCAGTTTCAGTTTCGTGTATTACTCGGTGACTTAAACTACGGAGGAAGAAGTTTCAAGAGAGGCGTTCAAACTAGAACACAAAATGATAATTAAAATTTCCAAGGCATTAAGTAACTTGAGTGAGTGTCACACGATAGAAAGAGTGAGCTCTAATAACCTGCAATGACCCCCTACTTCTGTTAGTGTAAAGATAATACTTTAATAAATATGATTTGCAAGGAATTTAATGTCCTGGTCTCTCCTTACTTCTCCAGCTTCAACTCTAAACGTTTTGCTCATTGCACCATACACTGCAAAGAGAATGACTTTGTTAATTTTTTCAATGTGCCAGTGTTAATATCGGTTCTTCTCCACACTCTCTTTGTCTGGCTAGCTCATGCTCACATTTTAGGCCTCCAGCTAGAAGACACAGACTCTAAAAAGCCTTAATTGTCTCCCCATTTGGCTGAGATATTCCTTTCTGTGATCCAATAACTTTATTTGCTCTTCCATACCACTTATCCCCTGATATTATAATTATCAGCATAAACTCTCTTTTTCTCTACCCCAATAGATTGAATGCTAACTATTAATAATTTAATGGCAGGGAATATGCCCACCTCAGTTATCACTGAATTCTGAACATCCAGCACCCAACACATTTCTTTTTATATGTAAGGAATATTTACTGGCTAATTGTTAAATGGCTGAATCAATAAATTTTATAAATGTTGGATTGGATTTATTTATTTTTATGCTATTCTATTCTTTACAGATGGGGTCTTGCTATGTTGTCCAGGACTCAAATCCCTAGTCTTAAGTATTTCTTCTACCTGAGCCTCCCCTCAAGTAACTGGGATTACAGGAGAATGCCATTGTACCCCATTCATTTTAATAAGATACATTAAATACCTCTCAACTACCTTATTTTCCATTATGATTTGATTGGCATTTCTTTGTTTAATTTAAGCCTAGGACAAGCCAAATGCTCAGGAAATATTCTCTGGAGATAATGGCTATTTTATTTTATGGACTGATCTTACATCAATGTCTTAGTGTGTCATGAAAAAAAGAAGTCCTGGACTGGAACTGACATGACTTGGGTTTACATATCGGATCTATCAACAAACTCGGTGATTCAATGACAATGTCATAAGATTGTTTTTTCTACTCAGTGGGCATTAAGTAGACTGTAAATACTAGCGATCTCACCAGCAATCCCTGAAATCAGATGATCTTGATCTCATAAGACTAGGAAAGTGTATCTACTTGGCCACATCGGGGGATGGCATCCCAGGTTTCATCTATTACTAGTGTTGTTTAGGGCTAAATTTTTTGTCCTAATTATTTTTTCTATTATTTTCTCTCTCCTAATGAAGAAGACATCTGTGGCTTTTTTCTCTTTTTCTCTCGTTTTGCCTTTCCCTCTTCCTACCTGCCTGCCCCAACTCTCGGCCTCTCTACTGCATTATTAATGGGGGCTTGTTCAATTAAGGGGCACATGGGCCTTCATATTTCATGGTTGCTTGGCAGCAATCAGCTTGGCAGGCCCAGGAGGAACTGCAGTCCCTGAGACACTGGCTGCCTGAGCTAACAGGAAAAGACGAGCCATAAAAAGAGATTATGAGAGAAATCAACAGGCTCACACTGGCCCCTCATGTCCATGAGCATCTTTTTGCTGCTGGAAAATCACTTTGGTGATTGTAGTCATCATTACTGAAGTCTTTATTTCTCTCCCTCTCGTCCATCAAATACCTGGCTGGAATCAGGAGTCTCTTTGGCTCTGGCATTTTAAGCTCTCTTAATTCTCTATGGGTCAGATTTCTGGTCTTTTCTCTTGTTTCCTAACTAGGAGTAAGAGAAAATGTATTTTCTTTAACTGGTGTCTGACCACAGGCCTGAAATACTGCGGAGGAAACTGTAACATTCATGGCGAGGGAGGAATGGGTCTTAACCTTTAACTTTATCTTAAAACTTTATTCTAATTCTGAGTTTCAGGATTCCATGGCTCAATGAACATTTTGTCTCTCTAATACTGAAAACCTGCTGTTGGGCTCAGAAATATATATTTTATTCAACAAATATTTATTGAGAATGTTATGCCAGATCTTAGTTTATGCCTTGGGTTTTATTGACCCTGGCTACTTCTCATGTTAGTTTTAGATAGATTCTGTCTGGTGATTTGTCCCACACAACACATTCCCTGTAGTGGCCTCAGTCCCCAGCTCTCCACATTGTGTTGTCATTTATCTTGATGTCTCTCAATGTGTAGGGCACAAATGTTCAACTCAGAGAAACCACTAGAGTGCTGCAGTCAAGAATATGGCCTACAGAGTTGGATCCCACCTTGGCCACCTTCCTTCTGTGAGACACTGGACAAAGCACTTAACCATTTAGAATACTGCCTGGCAGAGTAATCCTAAATGAGGAGTAACTACTAGAATTGCCCAGAGATTCTGTCAAAATGCACCTCTAGAGATGTTTAAGTGGTGGGCTGAATGTCTCCAGTAAGATGATCCTTGTTTACTGTAACTTGTAGAATCATTGACTTTTATACTCTCCCCTTAAATTTTCTCATTTTTTCCTCTGCTAGCTTTATCAATGATTGGATTCACATTCCATCCTTGCATTTTCCAAGATATATAAATTAGGCAAGTAACTTGAACTCTCTCAGCTACAATGTTTTGAAACATGAAGAGAGGCAATGTTTCTAATGTCCCAGGTGATCACGATTGATGCAAAAATTAAATTATATAGAATACACAATAAAATGAAAGCTATCATTTGCCCTTATGTATCAAGCATTGCCTTATGGTATTTAGCTATCCTAGCTACTTTCCAAGTTAGGTAGGTATCATGCCCATTTTACAGATGAGGAAACCAAGGCTCAAAGTAGCTAAGCCATTCATACACAATCACACAGATAGTAAGTGGTGGAGCCAGGATATGAAAGCATAACTATTTCTAAACTACGGACACTTTACCAACAATTTAGTTTGCCTTCTAGTTTTCCCAGGGGTTTTGAAATTAAGTTTCACCTCTAATTAAAAAACATGTTGGTAATGTCATCCCAGGAGAGGATTTTCTGAAATCAGGAGGCAAGTAGGGAATTCTCAATACTTATGTTCTCCATCAATATGTGTTTTAGCAAGAATACTACATTGAACCCTTAACAAGACAAATTGCCAGAGTAGAAGGTATTGTGTACCATATCTCATTTTATGTCTTTGCTATCAGTGTTTCAGATCACCTTATATGGAAAATGAAGCCTTACTGTGCTTGTATTAATTTGTCTATATTACTGTGCTTGTATTAATTTGTCTATATTTTTCTCAACCCCATTTCTTAGTCCCTAATTTGTTGTATTCGATAGGTATACATATACTAGGAGTAAATATATAACACAATAAAATTCTTGACATAATGACATTTAATTTTAATGCTGAAATGCAGATAAAAATTAGTAAGGAAAAAATAGAGCAAGATGGTGGAATAGGACTTTTCAGAGCTCACCCCCTGCAGAAACATTCATTTGAACAACTATCATCACCCAAAATTATCTTCCCAAGAGCAAAGAATATTAGGTGAGAGATTATAGCACCTTGGTACAGCACAGAAATAAGAAAAGACACATTGAAAAGGGTAGGAATGGCAGCTTTATATTACCCAAATCACTCATTCCAAAACCCCAGACAGCACGGTGTATAGAGACACTCTCCATGTGGGGAAAGGAGAAGGAAGTAAACAACAGGCTTTGCCTCAGATTCTAGCACCAGTAAAACCCAGAACTTGGTAGGCCACCACATCCCCAGACTCCAGGCTGGTACCTGGGCTATTAGTGAATAAAGCTGCTGTGAACATTCACATGCAAGTTTTTGTGTAGACATATGCTTTTCATTTCTCTTGGGTAAGACTTTAAATCATCTACACCCACAGAGATCACTGTCAATATTAACATTACTAATTCATTGCCTTCATTGGCATGTCTTTACTATTCTAAGAAACTGTTGCCCAGGAAAATAAAAATGGAAAATAATTTTATTGGTCATTTCAGGATCTTTACAAAAATTCATTTCAATAAACATCCATTGGTTAAATGCTTCTATAGCATCAAATCATAGCTTACTCAGCAAGACTTTTCCAACCAAAGTGCTCACCGATCCTAAACTATATCAGAATTCTTATACAATCCTAAACCAACCCTAATCCAACTTCTTCATTCTAAGACCCAAAACTTCATAGAAATCCTAACTTTATCCTCCTTATTATGAAAATCTACTAAAAGTCTGCCAAAATGTTATGTTCCCTCACCACAGTGAAAATAATATCAGCCTTAACAGCAGGTTGTTTTTTCTTTGAATATCATGTGGCAGTGGGCCAAAAAATCCCCATGTAGCTTCCAGAATCCAAAAGCCTTATACTTTTGTTCATTTACATTATGCACTCTAAGACTGTCAAATGACCTGCATTAATCAGGATTTTTATCTTTTCTCTAACCCACTCCATTTACTGCCTGTCCATAATTCTTATGCCATGGCATTTCTCTTACTCTCCTTTTAAATTGGAGGCACTTCTGCTCCCATTTCATTTTCTATAGTCTCTCAACTATCCCAGGTTGAACCCCTTCTTTATCTCTGTAAATCTATTTCCATTTTATTTTCCTTCCAAAGCACAAATATTTGAAAACTGTACTTGATCAAACCTTTGTTAAAAATCCCTTTTTCAAATTATATTAATGTTAGGCTGAGACACCGGGAAAAGATGATGTGATTTTTCTCTCTATGTGCGTGTGTGATCGTGTATGTGTGTTTGTGTACAAGTGTGTGGCTTCAAAAGAGAAAGATAGACAGATATTTTGAAAAACAGACAAACACCCAAAATGTCTACCCACATCAGCCCTTTCATCGAAGAGCAACCAAATTAAAAAGAAAACAGAAGATAAATTCAGGTCCATATTTCAGAAGAAGTGAATGAGGATCTCTTTATTTCCAATGCAATAGAAATGCAAAGAGGGGGAAATCAATGCAAACCAGTATGTCTTGGATCAGCACATTTTAAAACAAAATGTACCTTTGTATCTAAAAATCTGAGAGCCATGAATATTTAACACAGAGAGAAAAGAATGATTTTGTCAGCGTGTAAAGCAAGTCCCAGGGAAGCTTAAATTCTGCTGCCTTCTATTAGCTTCTCTGCTGGGTAAACAAAATGAGTCATTCAGGGGGAAGGAGAGGAAGGAGATAAGGACCAGGGGAGCCAGAGTGGGAGTGAGAAGGGACCTCTGAGGCTTGGGAAGGGGCAGACTCAGGAATGGTAGTAGAGGGCAGAGAATGATGAAGTTTAATGCCAGCCAGTGGTCATGAGCTCTCTGGCTGGGGATAGAGCAGCTGGAGATAGTCCGTGAAGAGAATTTTTAAAATCCTGCCAGTTTTTGAAAGCAAAAGAAGCAGGGAGTGGCTATTGTCGTGACAGGATGGAAAGGATTGATTGGGCTACTCCAGGATGCATGTCTTGTCCAGTTAATCTCTCCAAGGCTCTCTTTCCTCATCTCTTAAAGGGTAGTAATACCAGCTCTCTGCTTCAGAAGAATATCTTGGGGATAAGTGAGCCGCATTAGCCAAAATCCATGCTAAATATTTGATGGTTGTGTCTGAAGCCACATAAGGGAATATTTGAGCAGCTTACCAGCTTCGCGGGGAGACGATTCTTATTGTGGCGTAATTCGGGACTTTTTTTTTTTACATCCCAACCCCTGTCATTCTAACTCAGATAATGTTCCCAGGAGCTTGCCTGATACCCAGAAAACAACATCCTGCAGGCTAATGATATATTGATTCTTTGGCTATGAGGTCTGCATAAAAGGAAAACGCTAATCAGTGGACCCGGATGGTGTAAGTGGGTATGTATCTGCATTAAATAATGGTAATCAACAAGTTCAGCTGCTCTTTCTGCTTCCCCCTCCCATCATTCTGTTAAGCTTCAAACTGGCATTTTATCCCATTAATTTTTAACAAATTACTTTTGCAAGAGGCAGCATAGTGTTGTGTGGAATGGACTTTGGACTGGAAGTCAAAAACCTGCATTCTCATCCTAATGCTGCAATAAATACTGCTGGTGAATTTGAGCAAGCCACTTCCAATACTTTTATTTTTAGAGTGTCAGTTTCTCAATCTGTAGGAAAAATAAACGCCGCCTACAGTTTTTTGTATGATAGAGGGAAGGAGGGAAGAGACTTTCATTCTGGATAACACACATCACTTCTCTGTTTATGTTTTTTCCCCAGCCAATCTGAGTTTGGAGCCTGTGTTTCAAGGCTATAAGCCTTAAGTGTAAGCTACAAGCCTCTCTGGAGGTTGTCACTGCCTGAATCAACCATTAACTAATTAAGAGGGAGCAAATCAAGTTGTCAAAAACCGCTAAAACTAATAAGTCCTAGTAAACCGTAAGATTTTTATTTTTTTAATTTAAGTAGGTACACAGCAATCCCATCACCTCAAGGGCAGGCATGCTTAGTACAAGGTATCAGCAGACAGCCCTTGAAGAGAAGATTTCTCATTAAATATACTAGCCCTGAGGCTATCACTTCACTCAAAGTTTGTCCTTGGTACCTTAATTTTGGAAGAAAATGCAGATATTCAGAGGAAATAAGAAAAAGGTATCTAGGCTGTCTCCTAGGAGTCTCTCCAGCCCTCAGGCAATCAGTCTAGAAGCAAAAGTCTTTTATACAAAGGGACACTTGACACCTATCAATTATCTTCCTAAGCTGACTAATTCTTCTTTATGGCTTCTTGGTGGTCAAACAAGAGCAGAGGTGCCATTTCTAGGATGATTGACTTTGTATCAGCTGAAATATGGAAGCCACCATGGAGTCACAGAATAATGGATGCTCAGGGCTTGTCATATTAGAGATGGAGACGACTAGCATAGAAACATCTAAATAGGATCATATCTGCAAGTAAGGCAGGCTTCCCCTAGGCATGTGAATAGATTCATTCAGCAAACAATTCCAGAGTTTCTGCAATGCACGCCTGCTTGCACCTGAGCACAGAGGATAAACAGTTGAAAAGAGAGGGTCGCTTTCACTCAAGTACTTGAGCACCTGAGTGGATATACAAAGATGCAAACGATCTCTGTACCACAGATGGTTAATAAAGTTGAAAGTGTATCTATCCTTTTCATCGTGTAGGGAAGACATTACAACGGAGGTCATGAGGGAAGATATTACAACGGAGGTAATATCTGAGATGAGGCTTGAAAGATGAGTAAGATTTATGAGGGTAAACAAGCAGAGGGAAGGTCATGCCAGGCGGGGAGAACATTGTATGCAAAGGCAAGAAGATCTGCAAAAATAATCATCTGTTTACTTGTTTGTTTCTTTAAAAGTAGTTCAATGTGAAGAGACGCTGCAGAGATCTGTTGTCTTCCCAATAAATATATGCAAGATTTTATGCTACAGTTGAAGGGAGCCATAATCAAATATTGAGCAGGTGCATAAATTGATTGGATGCAAATAGTAGAATGTCATTCTGGAGGTTGTGGGGAGACTATATAAAGAAATGCCAGGTCCTAGGTAGAAGGGCTGGGGAGACATTCTAGATAGGAGATGAATAAGGATGTCATTTCAACAGTGCAGGGAGAAAAGTGAGAGCCTGAAGCAGGACAGCAGCAGTTGGATAAATGTCATATAAAAGATATTTAGCACAGAAGTTTGCCATTGATATGGTGATGTGGTTAAGGAAGATCATAAGACATTTTATTTATGTTTAGGCTGTTAATGAAACTTCCTCACTCAAAGTAATCTTCCCATTTTTGAAAGTAAATTTGGTGCCCGTACATCAACCCAGTTGATACCACCATAAAACTCCATGAAGTGTATGGTATTTTCCAGTTAGCAGGAATTAAACATGAGGAAACATTTTTCCTTAGCTTTTCTAATCAATATCCATTGAACATTAGAATGTCGTTGGACATGCTAAATACAGTACATGTATTTGGGAAGAAAATGGTCCAAGACCACATGCTCAACCTCTGTGGTGGAACCGGTTACCCTGTGTGGCCAGATTCTCTTGTAAAATGAGTTTATTAAGATAGGAATGCCAACATTGGAAATTGTGTTTTCAGAGTTCACAACATACCTCAGGAAGACTTAAAGAGTTAAAACAGGTGTGTTACTATCCATTTTGACTGAAGGGAGCTGTCTTGGGTTTCTTGGTGTTGTTTTGTTTTCTTTTGTTTTGATTTGTTTTGTTTTGTTTTGAATGTGCATTAAAGAGCCAAAGTTGCTAGGCAGGTAATGGAAAGATAGATATACATTCTTGTGCAGGGTACAAAGGAAGGGGATAGGAGTCAAAATGCATCACACATAATGAGATAAAATTATTAATGAATTATTTGTCTATTCCTTATTTAGATAGAAACCTATGGAGTTTCAAATATTGTAAGAGGTACAGTGGGTATAATGATAAAATTAATAGAATTTAGAGGTGGATTTCAATGCTCAATAGTGAGCCTTATGACTGGAGGTATGAAATGTTAAGGGACTGGATATCAGATGTGTGTAGCCATGAATTAAGTTCCCTATTAAGCCAAGGTAAGAAATGAATAATAGTAATTCTTTTTTCCATCTACTTTAAATACTTATCTTTACTTCAGAAACTGAGCTAGGTTTGTGGTAAATTTGAGTTAAATCAGAAACTTAAACTCTTCTTTGGGTGCTTGTGGACCAGTCATGAGAAGATATAGACACAAGTAGCCTTGAAATTACTGAAACCATGTTAAGCACCTTGACAAAGGAAGTGCTACAGGACTTCTGCAGAAAGAGAAATTAATCACAATTAGGTGATCTATCAAGAAAAGCTTAAATACCAAGAAAAAAAATTAAGTTTGGGAACATAACAATAAAGAAATTAGGTCTATTGGGACTTGCTGTAAGAAGGCTAATCAATTGGTATCCAAGTCTATTCATTCAGACTCTTAAAACATGTGACCTTAACTCTGCACCTACTACTAACACATTAATCCCTTCTTGTCCCCTTCTGGGCTGTAAACCACTCTCATCATCTTCTCTCTCAAGCCCCTCTTACGTTTCCTGCACACGGAGCAGTCAACTGGCTCTTTAGGTAATAGGATTCCACATTTCATTTACTGACTTAATCTCTCTAATGATTACTTAACTAAAGGAAGTCTGATAATCTGGTTCCAGTGACCTCATCTCCCACCATTTCACTCTTACAATCCTGGTGCAGCTATCCAAAGCCTTTTCTTTATTTTTCTCTGAATTGTTCTTTTATAAGAACAAGGCTCCTCACTCTCTGGGCTGAAAAACCTCCTACTTACCCTTGCAAGACCTGACTTAAGTACCACCTTTTTCTGTGATGGAGTCTCTAAGATCCAGGTGCCTTTAAATTCCTTTCTGGATTACAGTATTTGTCACATTGTCTTAGAATTATCCCTTTATAAATCCCCACTGAATTCTATGTTCTTGGAAAGAGAAGCCATGTCTGTATTTTGCCTACATTTTAAATAATGTTTTATTTTTAGTTATTCAATTTTTGATTTTCTAATATTCTATTCTTTATGAAATAATAATCTATCGATTTGCAGTGTCTCCAGTTGTAACCCTGCTGTAATGGGTACTCCACAAGTGATGATTAAATGACTTGTAAGAGGAAGGTGTTTCACTGGCCCGAATCAGCATCAACCCCCAGTTCCATTATATTATACATTCTCTGCATAACTTTGCACAACTTTCTTGACTTCTTCAAGGTTTAGGTTTATTATCTGTAAAATGAGGATAATAATACCTAGCTCATTGTGAGGATTAAGTAAAATAATGATTGTAAAGCATTTGGCTCAATTCCTGGCATATAGAATAAGCTCTTAATAAATTATTTATATTAAAACTATTGCCATTAATTACTGTTTTAACTTGAGCAAGGATCAACCTCCATAAATTTTATTTTCTACCATCTTGCCCTCCTTATAAGACTCTAGTGATTATCAAATAAAATATTACAGGTTAGCATAATTTAAAAATTGTAATAAACCATATAATTGTTCCTAGTAATTATTATTACACTTCTCTGAAACTTAGGTCAACCTGGAAAGTATGAGGATGTAGCTTATAAATTCTCTGTGACTAAAACTGAAACTGTTTATAAGAATAGAAAATGTCGTTACAGTTGCTTCTGAGTCACCCAAGGTAAGGAATTGGAGGTGAGATTAATACTGTCAAAATTTTTCTCTTAATCATGGCTCACATTATAAATCAGTTACTGCATCTTTCTCTTGTCCCAATAACTGCCTATTGTAGGTAGAATGATTAGCTGCAGGTCTATCTCAAAGTACATGTTTGTACCATCATAATTAGTCTGGCCTGAAGTGATAGAATGATTAAGGAGTGTTTCTGTCAAGATTTCATCATTCAAGATTTAAAAGCAACCAGTTATTAATATCGTACCTGGGTCATTTTTAAATTTTCAATAATACTGAGTAGACAGTGGGGAACTTATTTTTCTTTATCAATAATTATTCAGGACTCTCAAACATTTAACAATAATACTAATTGTTAAAATATTAAACCATAAATATCAACTCAAAAGCTGTATCTCCCAAGGGACCCATATAAATTGATGAAACAACAGGCACTTTTTCCATGAAGGTTTTGCCAACCACCGTGTGGTCTACATCATTTCC
>VSMD01138542.1:0-10441 GCA_008750895.1 Mirza zaza | reverse complement strand
TTTCTTTCTTTTTTTTTTTTTTTTTTTTGAGACAGAGTCTCACTTTATTCCCCAGGCTAGAGTGAGTGCCGTGGCGTCAGATTAGCTCACAGCAACCTCAAACTCCTGGGCTCAAGCAATCCTGCTGCCTCAGCCTCCCAAGTAGCTGGGACTACAGGCATGTGCCACCATGCCCGGCTAATTTTTTTTTTCTATATATATTTTAGTTGGCCAATTAATTTCTTTCTATTTATAGTAGAGATGGGGTCTGGCTCTTGCTCAGGCTGGTCTCGAACTCCTGAGCTCAAATGATCCGCCCACCTCGGCCTCCCAGAGAGCTAGGATTACAGGCTTGAGCCACCGCGCCCGGCCTAATTTCTTTCTATTTATAGTAGAGATGGGGTCTCGTTCTTGCTCAGGCTGGTTTCGAACTCCTGACCTTGAGCAATCCACCTGCCTCCTGAGCTCAAACGATCCGCCCACCTCAGCCTCCCAGAGAGCTAGGATTACAGGCTTGAGCCACCGCGCCCAGCAAGTTGTCTGCTTTTTCCCCACCTCTTTTTTCACTGTTGTATCCCCAGAGCCTAGAACAATGCCTGACATACAGTAGGAAGTCAAAAAATATGGAAGGAAGAAAATACAAATGGCTGGAAAATGAATATAATGATCTTCACCTTGAGAGATAATTACAGAAACACAGTTGAAAACATTGATGAGTTATCCATTTTCATCTGACAGCAAATGTTTCAAAAGCTCATGATAACTAAGGACAGGCAGTGGGGAAGTGGCCTTGGGTCCCGTATGTGGGAGTCTACACTAATTCCCCACAGGGGAACAGATCTACTGCTCACTGCTGTATCCCTGGCTCAGTGCCTGGCATAGGGTAGGTATTCAGTAAAAATTGATAGAATAAACACATCAAAAATTTAATCTCTCTGTAAGGTAATTTGGCAATTTATAACAAAAAACTTAAGAACGTACATTGCAGGCTGGGTACAGTGGCTCATGCCTGAAATCCTAATACTCTGGGAGGCTGAGGCAAGAGGATGGCTTGAGGCCAGGAGTTCGAGACCAGCCTGAGCAAGAGTAAGACCCCTATCTCTACTAAAAATAGAAAAAATTAGCCGTGTCTACTAAAAATAGAAAAAAAAATTAGCCTGGCGTGGAGGCATGCACCTGGAGTCCCAGCTACTCCAGGCGCTGAGGCAGGAGGATCAGTTGAGCCTAAGAGTTTGAGGTTGCAGACTGCACTCTAGCCCGGGCAACGGAGAAAATCCAAAGAAAAGAGAAAATGAAAAAGGAATGCGCATTCCTTTTGGGTCAGCAATCCCAGTTTTAGGAATTTTTTGCAAATATCATTAAACTAGTTTGCATAGATGTGTGTGTGTGCAAGGGTGTCCATTGCAACTTGTCTGTTCACTTGCTTGTTCATTCACAATATTGACTGAACACCCACTAAGATCTGGGGACACAGCCGTGGACACACAGATGAGTTCTCTGCTCTTGGGAAGCATATTGTCTTGGAAGCCAGAGAATTGTAAACAAGAGAAAATCAAACACTGTATGGAAAACAGCCTGCATGCCCTTCGGCAGGGATAAATAATGCCACACTAGTGGCGACTGACAGGCTGGCGTAGATCTGCGCATGTTAACACAGGAAGACATCCTTATATGTGCTATGTTACGTGAGAAAGAAATTATAGGCCGAGCGCGGTGGCTCACGCCTGTAATCCTAGCACTCTGGGAGGCCGAGGCGGGCGGATTGCTTGAGAGGTCAGGAGTTCAAAACCAGCCTGAGCAAGAGTGAGACCCCGTCTCTACCATAAATAGAAAGAAATTAATTGCCAACTAATATATATAGAAAAAATTAGCCGGGCATGGTGGTGCATGCCTGCAGTCCGAGCTACTCGGGAGGCTGAGGCAGGAGGATCGCTTGAGCCCAGGAGTTTGAGGTTGCTGTGAGCTAGGCTGGAGCCACGGCACTCACTCTAGCCTGGGCAACAAAGTGAGACTCTGTCTCAAAAAAAAAAAAAGAAAGAAAGAAAAGTTACAGAATAATGAGTAGAATAAGACTTAAGTCAAAAAATATTTTCATTTGTCTTGAAAAGTCTGTAAGATACACATTAGGTCTGGAGTGGTTAATGGGGTGGACATTAAGTGACTTTTTTTTCTCTTGTACATTATTTAAAATTTTTTTGGAATAAACAGTAACTTTTTTTACGGACATTATATTGTGTGAAAGAAGCCAGACACAAGAGAAAATATTCTGTAATTCCATTTATATGAAGTTCACAACCAGCACAACTAATCTAAAGCATTGGAAGAGGAATTAGTGGCTACCTCTGGAGGGTAGAGGTAGATATTGGCAGGAAAGGGGCATGAGGGAACTTTCTGGGGTGACATGAATGGTAGTCACAAGGGTACACACATAGGCAAACATGCACTGAGCTGGATGCTTCCGATTTGTGTACTTTTTGCCATGTAAATTAAAACCCAATACTAAAAAATAAAATCAAACAAAACAAAGCACAATGGATCAGACTCGAAATAGCCAAGAACTAGGATTTCAATCCAGATCTGGATTTACAGCTACCAGGCAGAGTCCATGGTGAGACCTGAGGGGCCAGTTTTGCTGGTGACAAGAATAATGTTGTGGCCAGGCGCAGTGGCTCACGCCTGTGATCCTTGCATTCTGGGAGGCTGAAGTGGGAGGATCGCTCAAGGTTAGGAGTTCGAAACCAGCCTGAGCAAGAGCGAGACCCCGTCTCTACTAAAAATAGAAAGAAATTAGCTGGACAACTAAAAATATGTAGAAAAAAATTATCTGGGCATGGTGATGCATGCCTGTAGTCCCAGCTACTCGGGAGGCTGAGGCAGGAGGATCGCTTGAGCCCAGGAGTTTGAGGTTGCTGTGAACTAGGCTGACGCCACGGCACTCACTCTAGCCTGGGCAACAGAGTGAGACTCTGTCTCAAAAAATAAGAAAAAGAATAATGTAATTGAAAAGACAGGACCAGCGCCTTTGAGAGCACAGTACGGAGCAGAGCCACTGCAACTTAACAGACACACACTTGAGCCAGAAAGCCAAATGGCTGGTGTGACCAAAATAACCTAATCTGCGTGGCCTGTCAGGGGAACGGAGAACAGGCCTCCGTTCTGTCAGACAATTCCAGGAATCCCGGGTCGGAGCGGAGGTGATGTCAGCTGCTGCGCTGTGGAGGCCCTGGGCAGCGGGCTGTGGACGTCCTGCGGCGAAGGCCACTGCTGTGCCCTGCCAGGAGCAGGCTCTAGACCCCAGGTTATCACTCAAGTCAGGTCTGGCGGGAGGGCCCAGGCCCACGCGGCGCGGGCAGGAAGGAGCCCCGGTCCTGCGGAATCTCCTTTTGCCCAGAAATAACATCTGACGGCCAAGCTTCTGACAGCTCGGCTTATCGGAGCGATAGCAGGTTTTTTCCGAACAATAGCAGCCCTGGCCGCTCCTGTGGCCGGACACGCGCACTCAGTGAGGACGGGCTGGCGAGGGGCCGCGGCCGCTGCTGTCCACACCTCTGCTCTCGGGACACCCTGAGAAGGGCCTCTTCTGGCCAGGCGGCCACCGTCGGTCAGCCCCGGAGGGCAGGGCCCGTGTGCGTGGCCTGTGTATATTTTTGTTTCTCTGCACTCCAAATTGTGGACCCTCAGTAGATGCCTGTCTCACAAGTGAGTAAATGTCACCATCCTTTTCATCCTCATAACAACCTATGACACAGGAGCTGCCTCTCCCACCGTAGCGGAGGGAAGCGAGGCCAGGCCAGGCCCCGGAGCGGGCCAAGCGGCGTAGCTGCCTGTCCCAGGCCCGAGGGCCAGCCTCCAGCTGCCCTTCTCCTGCCTCAGAGAGCGAGGAGGACCCAGGCAGACACAGCAGTTTTTGATTTTTCCCCTATAGGAAATAATTTCTTTTTTTTTTTTTTTTTGAGACAGTCTCACTTTGTTGCCCAGGCTAGAGTGAGTGCCGTGGCGTCAGCCTAGCTCACAGCAACCTCAATCTCCTGGGCTTAAGCGATCCTCCTGCCTCAGCCTCCCGAGTAGCTGGGACTACAGGCATGCACCACCATGCCCGGCTAATTTTTTCTACATATATTAGTTGGCCAATTAATTTCTTTCTATTTTTAGTAGAGACGGGTCTCGCTCTTGCTCAGGCTGGTTTCGAACGCCTGACCTCTCAAGCAATCCGCCCGCCTCGGCCTCCCAGAGTGCTAGGATTACAGGCGTGAGCCACTGCGCCCGGCCAGGAAATAATTTCTTTTTATTTACAGTTCCGCAGTCATGTTCTCCTTCCTGAAGCAGTTTATTTGTTATTTATTTATTTGTTTGTTTATTTTTTGACAGAGTCTCACTCTGTTGTCCGGGCTAGAGTGCCGTGGCGTCAGCCTAGCTCACAGCAACCTCAAACTCCTGGGCTCAAGCAATCCTCCTGCCTCAGCCTCCCGAGTAGCTGGGACTACAGGCATGTGCCACCATGCCCGGCTAATTTTTTTATATATTTTTAGTTGGCTGATTAATTTCTTTCTATTTTTAATAGAGACGGGGTCTAGCTCTTGCTCAGGCTGGTCTCAAACTCCTGACCTTCAGTGATCCTTCCGCCTCGGCCTCCCAGAGTGCTAGGATTTACAGGCGTGAGCCACCGCACCTGGCCCCTGAAGCAGTTTATATGCTCTCTGTCCCCATTAATGGGGAAGGAAATGCAGGGAAAGCAGCAGCGATGCTGCCCGGAGTTTGAGCCTTGGAGGAAACTCGGGGCAGGCAGGGCTGAGCGGAGCCGCCGTCCTGGCCGCCCGTGCTGGGACGACACAGGGACACAACCTTTTAGGAGGACGGTCCTGTGAACAGCGCCAGACATTCCAAATGGACGTGTTCTCTGACCCGGATATTTCACTTAAGGGCATTCTGGGCAGAAGGAATCGTGTGAGCGAGGGTGCGGAAGTCAGAAAGGCCAAGTGTTGACGTTTGACAGAAAGAGCCGGCCCGGCTCTCTGCCCGGGAGGAAGGGCACTGCTGGCCCAGCCAGGCTGCAGGGGACGAGCCAGCGAGCCGTGGGGCCTGGGGAACTCTGGGAGAGGAGGCCTGAGGTCCGAACCCGGAGGGTTGGAAGCCCCCGGCCCAGACCCTGCAAAGCACTTGTGGCTTGTGGTCAGTTTTATTTCTCCTCTTCTGTAACCTGGTGAAGCGTGTGTGATGAGCCCATTTCCTGGATGAGCAAGCTGACTCTAGGGTCAGCCACACCGCACAAGCCCAATGTGCACAACATAGGCGCGCATGTGTCCCACTCCCAGACCTTCCCCAGGGACCTCCCCTGGGCCCTGGGACCCCAGGGGCACAGTGTCTAAAGCCCCTGCCCTGAGGGAACTTGCCTTGTGGAGGGGCTATTGGAATTGGGGGAAAGTTTCCAGCAAACGAGCCCAGCACAGTGGCTCGAACCCACAGTCCCAGCTCCTTGGGAGGCTGAGACAGCAGGATGCCCTGAGAACAGGAGTTTGAGACCAGCCTGGCCAACACAATTATTAGTTTAAAAAAAAAAAAAAAACTTTTTAAAAACTTCCCAGCGAATGGCGTAGAGGGCTGCGTCCTTCCTGTATAACCACAGGCGGCTCCTTCAGGACCACACGTGTGCCTTGGCCAGAGCGCCCCACCAGGGGACTTTCCATGGGGTCCAGGTCTGCGTTGGCCCCAGATGCGCTGTGGGCCCGGGCCAGCCTCCCTGACTCTGTGCTAAACAGGAACAACAGTGTCCACCTCCGAGGGCTGCTGGGGGTCGTGGAGGTCGTGGTGTGAACCAGCCCTCAGATCGCTGGAGCTGAACCGATTGGTAGGAACACTTGTACGTCTCTTACCAGCACCACCTGCCTGCCTGCTCACTATGTTGCCCGGGCTGGTCTTAAACTCCTGGCCTCAAGCGATTCTCCCACCTCGGCCTCCCAACTAGCCGGGTTTTCCGGTGTGAGCCTCTGCCCCACCCCCACCTCTTCTCTTCCACTTCGGAACCCCAGGGACTCTACCCTTTTGCCCCAGGCCAGGCTGCCTGCTCTCTGGGCCTCAGCCCTGAGGGCTAGAAATGGACTTGACAAAGCCGGAGCCTGCATCCCAGGTGTCTAGCCCCTCCCTGATCCTTCCAGATGCTGATCACCACGGGCAAAGGGTGATAATGAGTCAGTGAGAGCACCTGGTTCTCTCCCCGGCTCCCAGCCTCCCCAGCTCCATGCGGCAATGTGGTAGCAGTGGCAGGGCTTGTGGAGACCCTGGTAAGCCAGGGCCTGAGGGGGGCCAGGCCCTGAGGCTGCTGGAGGCTGATGGCAGGTCTGCACCTTGGGGAGCATGGCCAGGGTGGGTGCAGGGCTGCTGCCCGCTGGAGCCTGGGCTGGGTGCGCTAAAACCCTGCATGCGCTAAATCCTGGGGCGTCACTGGGAGGCTCATGGTGGCCCTAGGGAGCAACAGGGCTAGGGCACTGGCAAAGTCCTTGAATGTGCTTTTGGCTGGCACCTTGACCGGGGCAAGCAGGCCTCCTGGTGGCAGCGTGAGTGGGGCTGGTGTGTCACAGCTGAGCTGATGTAGTGACAGCTGCCTGGCCTTGGGCAAGTTACTGCCTCAAGCTTCAGTTCCCACATTTGCAAGTGGGGAGGATATCACACGTTAGGATGGCTGCCATCAAAAAAAGCAGGAGGCCAGGGCGCTGTGGCTCACGCCTGTAATCCTAGCACTCTGGGAGGCCAAGGCGGGCGGATTGCTGGAGGTCAGGAGTTAGAAACCAGCCTGAGCAAGAGCGAGACCCCGTCTCTACTATAAATAGGAAGAAATTAATCTGCCAACTAATATATATAGATAAAATTAGCCGGGCATGGCGGCGCATGCCTGTAGTCCCAGCTACTTGGGAGGCTGAGGCAGGAGGATTGCTTGAGCCCAGGAGTTTGAGGTTGCTGTGAGCTAGGCTGACACCATGGCACTCACTCTAGCCTGGACAACAAAGCAAGACTCTGTCTCAAAAAAAAAAAAAAAAAAAAAAAGACCCCGTCTCTACTATAAATAGAAAGAAATTAATTGGCCAACTATAAAAGCATATAGAAAAACTTAGCCGGGCATGGTGGCACATGCCTGTAGTTCCAGCTACTTAGGAGGCTGAGGCAGGAGGATCGCTTGAGCCCAGGATTCTGAGGTTGCTGTGAGCTAGGCTGATGCTACACCACTCTAGCCAGGGCAACAGAGTGAGACTCTATCTCAAAAAAAAAACAAGCAGGAGATAACTAGCAATGTCAAGGATGTAGAGAAATTGGAACCCTTGTGTGTTGTCTGTGGGAATGCAGAATGGTGCAGTGGCCGGGGACAAAAGTATGGAGGTTCCTCAGAAACGGAAACAGAGACTCGCCACATGAGCCCTCAGTCCCACTCTGGGTGTGCACCCAAAAGAATGGAAGCAGGGCTTCACATTGACATTTATACACTTGTGTTCACAGTAGCATTAATCGCAGCAGCCGAAAGGTGGAAACATCCCCAGTGTCCACTGAAGAGTGGAGTTTTAAACACGTTGTATAAACATTCGATGGGATGTTATTCAGCCTTAAAAAAAGGAAATCCTGTCACATGCTACAACAGGGATGAACCTTGAGGACATTATGCTAAGTGAAATAAGCGGGTCACAAAGAAGTCTCCAGAGGTGTCAGATTGGTGGAGACAGGAAGCCCTCGGGCAGTTGCGGGGCTGGGAGAGAGACGGGGAGTTACTGTCTAGCAGGGGCAGAGCTTCAGTTTGGCGAGATGACAAAGTTCTGGAGATTGGATGCACAACGGAAGTGTACACTTGAAACGGTTAAGATAGTTTTATGTTTATGTGTATCTTACCACTCTTTACAAAAGTGGGGATGATGCCACTGACTCAGCAGGGTTTTTGCGGGGGCTCATTGACAGGGGTGTGGCCAGGTTCTTAGGGTCGTGTCTTGCCTGCACATACAAGGCTGGCTTCACGGGCCTGTGACCTGGGCAGCCCCACAGGCGCCACGTTCAGACAGCCCAGCCTTGGTTTAATGGTGCTGGCATCATCCTAACATTCTCACTGATCACTGAACAAGGGGACCTGCGTTTTCATCTTGCACTGGGCCCCACACGTTTCATAGCCACTTCTGGCCTTCTCAGTAAGGCTGGCGCAGCTGGTGGTTCTTAGTAGGAATGTCACCTGTACAGAATTTGTCACCAACTTCGGGGCGATAGTTGGGTGAAGCGATGTGCCAGGGTATGGGCAAGGAAGGGACGTGGGGTCATATGACAACAGCACCCCTCTAGGGACTGAGGAGCAGCAGCGCCACCTGCCCAGGGGGGAGAGGGACACAGGCCCTCAGCCTTCCCACTGGCCGTGCATCTCAGTCCTCATAGAAGCAGAAGCTGGGCTGAGCTCAGGTTGTCCTAAGACAGGGCCCTGACCATGCCAGAGTTGGTATTTCAAGTTCTTTTTGGCATAACCTGGCCCCAGGGAACCAGCCCCAGAAACCAGCTATTGCAGTAAAGTCTCCTCCAGGCCACAATGTTTATTGAACACCTACTATGAGCCAGCAGTGCCAGGCCCTGAGCGCATGATCTGTGTGATTTTCCCTTGGGTGCTGTGTAAGGCCTCATTTACCTCGGTTTAAAGTGAGAATATTGTAGCTAGAGAGACTTCCCAAGGCCTAACAGCAGGACAGTGGCGAAAGTGGGGGTGAACTTGGCAAGTTGGATCCAGATTAGTGCTGGTTCCACTAGATGTTGCCAAAAATAAATGATAAGGGACTGAAAGAGCTCCAGGGCCCCAGGCAGGGGTTGTGTAGGAGACAGTAGGAAGGGAAGACATAAGTAAAGCTCAGAGCATCACCTGGAAGGCATGCCACCAGCCCCTCCTGAAGGCTGCTCTTTACTTTCCAGGGTGGCAGAATGAATGCTCAGGTTTTCCGAGTTTAAATCCAGACTGCCAATACAAGTTGCACAAGTTTGCACGATTTTGCTGGTGGGGGAAGGGATAGGGTCTCACTCTACTGTCTGCGTTACAGTGCAGTGGGGTCATTGTAGCTCACTGCAGCCTCAAACTCCTGGGCTCAAGTGATCCTCCTGCCTCAGCCTCCTGAGTAGTTGGAACTATAGGCACGTGCCATCAGGCTGGGCTAATTTTTCTATTTTTTGTACAGATGGGATCTTGCTCTTGCTCAGGTTGGTCTTTAACTCCTGCCCTCAAGTCATCTTCCCGCCTCAGACTCCTGAGTAGTTGGGACTACAGGTGTGAGCCAGCGCACCCAGCCACATCTTAAAAATGAGATCACACATGACAAAGTTATGTAACTTGCACTTTTCACTAATTTATCATGTATATATTTCTAGACAAGCACACATAGATCTACCTTTTCCTTTGAATAGCTAAATAGTATTTCATCAAATTGATGAACCTTAATTTAGTCAACAAGATTTCTGCAATTATATAAATGTATATTCTTTACAATTTTTCTCTATCAGAAATAATACTGCATCCACATTAGGGAAGTTTACAAAAAACAAAAAGAAAAGAAAAAAATCCTACTTTAAATGCTCTTGTACATATTTTTGTTTACCTGTGAGATAATTCCATAGAATAAATTTCTAAAAGTAGAATTTTTGGGTCAGAATATATAATTTAAAATTTTGCTGGGTATAGTGGTTTCTGTTTGAATCCTCAGCTACTTGGGAGGCTGAGGAGGGAGGATCATTTGAAGCCATGAGTTTGAGACCAGCCTGGGCAATATAGCAAGACCCATCTTAAAAAAAAAATAATAATAAAAATAAAACTTTGATGAATACTGGCAAATTTCCAACCTTCCAAAAGCTGTACTAATATTCACTCCTACCAGTAATGGATGTGAGTGCTGCTTTTCCTTTGTTTTTTTGAGGCAGTTTCCCTATATTGCCTAGGCTGGTCATGAACTTCCTGGGCTCAAGTGATCCTTCCACCTACAGGCACATGCCACACCCAGTTTTAAACACACCCAGTTTTAAAAACGTTTAAACAGTTTTAAATACGGATTCTTTGCATCCGTATTCTTTCTAACATTGTGGCTATCTTTCAGATTTTTGCCAATTTAATGTATAAAAATACCTAATTAAAAATTTCAATTTCAGGCCGGGCGCGGTGGCTCACGCCTGTAATCCTAGCTCTCTGGGAGGCCGAGGTGGGCGGATCCTTTGAGCTCAGGAGTTCGAGACCAGCCTGAGCAAGAGCGAGACCCCATCTCTACTATAAATAGAAAGAAATTAATTGGCCAACTAATATATATAGAAAAAATTAGCCGGGCATGGTGGCACATGCCTGTAGTCCCAGCTACTTGGGAGGCTGAGGCAGCAGGATCGCTTGAGCCCAGGAGTTTGAGGTTGCTGTGAGCTAGGCTGACGCCACGGCACTCACTCTAGCCTGGGCAATAAAGTGAGACTCTGTCTCAAAAAA
>VSMD01138533.1:0-10446 GCA_008750895.1 Mirza zaza | reverse complement strand
TAATGAAAAAATAGGAATATAATGAAAATACTTGATATCATAAAGAGGCTGGGCACAGTGTCTCAAATCTCTAATCCCAGAACTTTGGGAGGCTAAGGCAGGAGGATTGCTTGGGGCCAGGAGTTTGAGACCAGCCTAGACAACATAGCAAGACCGCATCTCCACAAGAAAATAAAACTAGCCAGGCATGATGGCATGCACCCGTAGTTCTAGCAACTTGGGAGGCTGAGGCAGGAGGATTGCTTGAGCCCAGGGGTTCAAGGCTGCAGTGAGCTATGATTGTACCACTGTACTCCAGCTGGGGCTACACAGCAAGATCCCATCACTTAAAAAAGAAAAAAATGATAAAGGCTGTTTAACCTACTATTTCCTGCTGTTTGTATTATCAGGGAACTATTCAAGCTATTTCTGTTAAGTGAACAAAATAATGTCATAATTATTCAAGATTGTTTTGAAGGTTTTTGCCTAAGGTAATAAGAAGAAAAATAATTACATTTGCTACATAAATTGAAGAGTTAAGAAAAAGACAACCTAATATAAAAATGGACAAAAGATAAATATTTTACAAAGTAAATTCATATGGTCATAAAAAGGAAATATGCTCAATTACAGTTGGAAAAATGCAAAATTAAAATGAGAATCATTTCCCTTTATCAAAGAATTGATAAAAGAAACAACAGTGCTCACAAAGATATATAGAATAGTCTCAGGTGTTGAAAAGTGATAGCTGTGAAAGTAAAATAGCAATGTCTATTAGAATTAACACATTTTAACACATTGGTATTAATAATCCAACTTTGAGGAAGAAAATTATGTAAGTCCTTCTTTTAGAGAAAGTATTGTCAAAAATGAGTTTTCCTTTAAAAATGGATATAAAGTAATTCAATTATTTAGTTAATCTGAAATAAAAATGATACAAAAAAAAACTACGACAAAATGACATTGCACTTCCTGATATCAAAATATATTATAGAACTGCAAAAGTCAAGGCAATGTGGTAATGGCACAAAGAAAGATATATAGATCATGGAATAGAATATAGAGCACAGAAATAAATTCTTATGTACATAATCGAATGATCTTTCACAAGGTGGCCATGACCACGCAATGGAAAAAGGAGAGTCTCTTCAACAAAAGGTGTGAAAAATTGAATATCTACATTAAAAATAATGAAATCAGATCAATCCTTTGCATCACATACAAAAATATTTTAAAACAATAAAATATTTATAAGCATATAACCAATAAAAGTCTTAGAAGACTATAAGTGAAAAATATACCGATATTAACCTTGGTGCTGTTTCCATGGATATGATATCAAATGCATAAGCAACAACAACAAAAAAAACAGAACAGTAAGACTACATCAAATTTCAGCATTTCTGCACATCAAAGGATACATTTAGTGAACACCCCATCTAACAAATGGGTGAAAATATTTCGAAATCATATATATGAGTTAATATTTGGAATAAATTATATTAAAACAGTGAATAACTCAATTATAAAATAGACAAAGAATTGAACTGACACTTTTTCAAAGATATACAAATGTCCAACAAACATTTGAAAGGACATAGAAAATTAGAAAATTTTAGAGAATACAAAGCAAAATAACAATGAAGTATCACCTCGGACTCAGAATGAGAAATATAAAGAAAAGTTTGTCTAATATGTAGAGAAATTGAAACTCTTTTCAAACATTTATTTGGAAAAGTGATGCGGATGCCATGAAAAATGTATGAATGGCCATAAAAAATTAAAAATAAAAATTAGAGTATGATTCCAATATCCCTATTTGGGGTATGCAATCCAAAAGCTACAAGATATATGTGCACACCTATGTTCGTTGCAGCAATAGTCACAAAAGCCAAGAAGTGCAAGCAATCCAGATGTCCCTGAACCAATAAACAGATAAAAATGTAGCATATAAACACAATTGAATAATATTTGGCCTTAAAAAACTTAGGCCACGTGCGGTGGCTCATGGCTATAAACCTACCAATCCGGGAGGCCAAAGCAGAATGATTGCTTGAGGCTTGGAATTCAAGATTAGCCTGAGTAACAGAGTGCAGCCCTGTTCCTACAAAAAAAATAGAAAAATTAGTTGGGTGTGATGGTATGCACCTGTAGTTCAACCTAATCAAGAGGCTGAGGCAGGAGGACCACTTGAGCTCAGATGTTTGAGGTCACAGTGAGCTATGATGACACCACTGCAAACTACTACAGACAGTAGAGTGAGACCTTGTCTCCTGTCTCAAAAAGAAGAAAAGAAAAGAAAACCTACCACACTCTATGATAAAGTCTATTATGTTAACTGAAATAAGCCAGTAACAGTGTGACAGATAGTGTATGATTACACTTAATATGATGTATCTTAAGCAGTCAAAGTCATAGGAACATAAATTAGAAAGGAGTTCCACAAGGGCTGGAGAGAGGGTAAAATGGGCAGTTGTTACTTAATAAGTATAGAGTTTTAGCTGTGCAAAATATAAAGGTAATACAGAATCTGTGTATAACAGCATAAATATAATTAATACTACTAAAATATATATACTTAAAAAACTTATAATAAATTTTATGTGTTTTTATCACAATTAATTTTTATAAAAATGATAACAAAAATAAATGGTTATAAAGTTTTTGAGAAACAACTTCAAATCTCAAAAGTATATTTCTCTCAAAAAGAGAATAGTTATCAATAAGTACATGGTAAAATTAAGACTATTTCCTTGACTACTCACCTACATAAGACAAAAAAATATGCCATTTTAAAACAGCCAGGAAAAGAAATATGCAAGATAAGCCAGAAAGAAACTTGGGATAATATTTACAGAGACATATACATTTATAATTTCTGATAGACATATGACTGATTGATATTTTAATTGAACCACATATAGACTTAAAGTGTATGTGCAGAGATGTAATTTCATATAAAATTATAATGCCTAGGTGAAACCAAACACACAAAAAACTGATGTCAAGGAAACAACCCTGGAAAAGAAACAGTAAAATAAGAATTGTAAAATAAGAATAAAATAAATATTTAGATGTTAAATCCTGTGTGCAACATTGCTGTAACATTATAATTTTTTAAAATAGATATATACAATGCTCAACTGTGACAGTGAACCCAAAAATAATTTTCATTATATTATTAATATACTGTTTCTATTTTTGAAAAAGTAGAGAAGCAGTAATTAAACCTTTAGAAGACCCTTACATTTCTAAATAATTTAAAATATAAATTTTATAAAATATGACAATGAAGGATATGCAAAATGAACGTTTGGTGAAAATTATATTATAATTTACAAACAGATTGAAGAAAATGGATGACAATTCTAATGATTCCTTTATGCCTGCATTAAATTTAAACTTTCAAGTGAACTTTTTTTTTTTTTGAGACAGAATCTCACTCTGTTCCCTGGGCTAGGGTGCGCTGCTCTCAGGCTGGATTACAGCAACTTCAAACTCCTGGGCTCAAGCAATCCTTCTGCCTAAGCCTCCCAAGTACCTGGGACTCCAGGCATGCACCACAATGCCTCGCTAATTTTTTTCCATATATTTTTTTTAGTTGGCCAATTAATTTATTTCTAATTTTAGTAGAGGCAGGGTCTGGCTCTTCCTCAGGCTGGTTTCAAATTCCTGACCTTGAGCAATCTCCTGCCTCAGCTTCGCAGAGTGCTAGAATAACAGGCATGAGCCACCCTACCTGGCCCACAAGTGAACTTTTTAATAAATATGGGAAGCCTACTAATTATCTACTCTACTTCTTACATAACATGAAATTCTAGCACATTATTCTAAATATTTAAATCTACAGAAAATTTCATACAAAGAAAGAAACTGAAAATGTAAATAAAGAGTGAAATAAGCAAGATGGTGGGATAGAAAGACTTCTACTTGTTTATCCCCACATGACAACAAAAATTTGGTATACATCTATAGGCAAAAGTGTCTTGTGGCAGCCTAACATAGTGGGTCACATTTATAATCTCAGCTACTTGGAGGCTGATATCAGAGGATAACTTTAGTCCAACAATTTTCAACCAGCCTGGGCAATATGCTGAGACCTCATCTCAAAAAAAGTGGTTTCATGAGAGATTTTGGGTACGAGAAGGAGCTTGAAAAAAAAATACTGCTAAAGCCCATATTAAAGAGTGGCATTTTGAGAAGGTAGGCCCTCATTCAGGTGGCAAATCTGAGGACCCCTGATTTTGAATACAGATCAGGAAATGGTCCACTCAACTTGGTCCCACTGAGTGGGACCAAGTGTCTATATCGACATCTTTATCTTGTCCGAGCCATGATTTGGAAATGATCCTTCCTATTCGAAGACCTGGAGGACTATGCCCACTCATTGCCATAGAGACAGGACCAGAGACCTTGACACTCACTGTGATCTCTGAAGCAGTTCTGTCCCTCAGTTCCACCTGTCTTAGCCACACAGTTCATGGCCAGTGCTGCCCACTGAAGGACCCACACAGTGACCTGAGGAAAGCATCCCAGATACTCAATGGGAGCCACACTCATCCATAAACCTAGCATCAGGCCCAGCCTATGCTGACCCAACTGTAAGTGCCTGCCCTAAAGATCAAAGTCATGAAGGCAATCCAGTCTGCCCATGAATAAGACAGGATTCACAACTACCCAAGCTCCTGATAATAGGCCCATACTAAAGGCAGTCCTCACTACATACCCAGCAGCAGACTTGTGACCTAGTTATAACCCCTTTTATCTGCAAACCCAGAGAAATTCCCACCATCCTGGGTACCCAAGAAGGGAAAATCTTTACCTGCTGAAACTAGCTTATAAAACTGGAAGACATGTTTACTCCTTTAAATACACAGACCTATATTATGACCATATTCAATGCTTCCATTTAACGTAGTATTGGAAATCCTAGGCAGAACTATTAGGCAAGAAAAAATTTTAAAATGTATCCAAATAGAGAAGAAAGAATTTAAAAAGTCAGTTTGTAGAATACATGTCTTCGTATATATAGAAAACTATAAATACTATACCAAAAGCCTATTTAAACAAATTATACACTCAGTAAATCTGCAGAGTATTAAATGAACATGAAAATATCAGTGTTTCCATACACTAACAACAAACTATCCAATAGAATAAGGAAGCAAACAATCTCATTTATGATAGCACAAAATAAAGACTTCTTAGCAATAAATTTAACCAAGGAATAAAAAAACAGTTTGCACTGAGAAATATATCAATGAGAAAAATCAAAAATGACACAAATGTAAAAATATCCAATGTTTAAGTATTACAAGAATAAATACTGTTAAATTGTCATAAAATCCAGAGTGATATATAGATTTAATAAACTCCCTATCAAAATTCCAATGGCATTTTTCATAAAAATAAAAAACACACTCCTATTTTTGTATGTAACTACAATATACTTTGGATCTTCAAGGTATATCTCTTTTTTTGCTGAAGGAAGAAATAAGCAGGGTACATCATTCTACATGATTTCAAACTGTATTGCAAAACTATAATAATAAATACAGATTAGTATGTGCATTATAAATGACACAACCACCAATGTAACAAAATAGAGAGTTCAGAAATAAGTCCATGCACACAAGGTCAACTAATCTATGACAGGCACAACAAGAATTCAAAATATAAAAAGTATAGTCTCTTGAATTGGTGCTAGGAAAACTGGATATTCATAAGCAAAAAATAAAGTCAGAAAATTTTTCTTACACCATTATCAAAAATGAATTCAGAATAAAATAAAAAGTCTTATGTAAGACATGAATCTTTTAAAATCTTAAAACATATTTTAAAAACCTTCTTGCTATTGATGTTAGTAATAAATTTTTTACATATGACACAAAAGCTATACAAACAAAAGCAAATATAAAACAAGTCAGCAACAAATTAAGGAACTTCTGCACAGCAAAGAAAACAATAAAAAGAATACTTCCTGATGCAAGAAAATATGTGCAAACAATATATCTGATAAGATTTTAATATCTAAATTATATAACAAACTTATCCAAATCAAAAGTAAAAACAAGAAAAATAATGATAATCATAACTTATTTGAAAACTAAGCAGAAGATGGAATTGATATCTTCCAAATGAAGTCATACAAATAAATGGCTGTGAAGTATATGGATATTAGCAATAATATCTCAGTATCACAGATCATCATAGAATTACAAATCAAAATCATGATGAGATATCACTGTATACCTGTTTGGATGGCTTACATCAAAAGGAAAAAATAGGTTTTAAAAAGAACATGAACAAAAAGAAAAAGAAAAGAAATCCTGTACCCAGTTGATAAATATAAATTGATAAATTATGAAAATCAGTATGGAAATTCTTTAATCAATGAAAAAATTGAATATCATGCAATGCAACAACCCCACTTCTATGTATATAACCAAAGGAAATAAAATCAGTATCTTAGAGAAATATCTGAATCCTCGTGTTTATTACAACATTATTCAAAATTGCCAAGATATGAAAACAACCTAAACATTTGTAAATGTTGAATGCATAAAGAAATAGGGTATATATGCAAATAAAAATATCACTCAGTTCTAAAAATATTATTCAATCATTTCTGCAACATAGATGGACCTGGAAGACATAATACTAACTGAAATAATTCAGTCACACAAAGATAAATACTGCATAATCTTACATACATGGGGAATCTAAACAGGTTAAAATCATAGAATCAGAGATTACAAGACTAGTTGCCAGGGCCGGAGGTAAGGAAGAATGCCAACATGTTGTTCGAGGGTACAAACGTTAAGTTTCAAGACCAATAAGTTTTGTAGACCTAATGTATATCATGGTGTGTATAGCTAATGATAATTTTTGGAATCCTAAAATTTTCTGACTATAGATCTTAAGTGTTCTCGCTACAAAAAAAATAAATAAATAAGAATAGGTAACTGAGATGACATCTATTTTCATTAACTTGGTTGTGTTAATCATTTCAAAACACATAAACATATGAAAAAAATCATGGTACATAATAATTACATAGGTACACTATTTTTATTTGTGGAGAAAATTTATATGACACACAGAAACACACACACACGTACATACACACACACATATAAACCTGTGAATGACAAACCCCAGTAAGCTTCGTATTAAAGAAGAGAAAATGATAGAATTAGAGTTGGCAAAAGTAAAAAGTGGGACTCTAATGCACGCTCAGCAATGTTCTCAGCGCCCTAAACATAATTAAGATACGTAGGGAGTAGATGCATTAAACTATATTAAAGTTCAGAAATTTGGGCACATAGAGTCAAATTATTAATAAGAGTTCACAATAAAAACATAATTTTGAAGTAAAATAACATATTTTCTTATATTCAGAGAGATACTTAGTGTTCTGATAATGAGTATGAATTTCTGTAGAAACACATTTTATCATTTCACAAGATAACAAATCATAAAGCATAAAAAATATAACATCTGCTTGTGGTGATCCTGGGATTTCTGAACCAAATACCAATATCACCACTACATTCACACGTCAGACTTGATTCAATAAATGCAGAGAAATTAAAAAATGGGTTGCAGACAGGTGTGGTGGCTCATGCCTGTAATCCTAGCACTCTGGGAGGGAAAGGATGAAGGATTTCTTGAGCTCAGGAGTTTGAGACCAGCCTAATCAAGAGCAAGACCCCATCTGCACTAAAAGTAGGAAAATTAGCCAGGGTATGTGGCATACACCTGTAGTCACAGCTAATCAGAAGGCTGAGGCAGAAGGATCAATTGAGCCCAAGAATTTGAGGCTACAGTGACAATAGATGATGTCATTGCACTCTACCCATATATTTTATCAAATATACACATATATTTCCATGTCCTGCAATGTAATGGAAAGCAGTCAATAACTGTAGTGCCGTATAAACCTTGAGCAGGGATTTTGTTCTCACTCTAATCATAAATCACCACTGATGGAAAATAAAGTCCTTAGATAATGTAAGAAGAAAAGCAGGGAAGCATCTATCAAAGATTAACACAAAGAAACCGAGGATTGCCAGAACACAATCCCATGGAAGCAGAGTATTCCAAAGCACATTTTAAGGTCTCCTTTCCTCATTGACCATTGCTCTGAGATATTGTGAGCATTGACCCATGCAGGTTGCATGATGGCTGGCAAGAGAGAGAGAGAGACAAAGAGAGACAGAGAGAGAGGGAGCTCACAGGATTGACCTTCAGCCCTTCTTAAAAAACTGTGAAATGAGATATATTCTTTTGGTGACAGCAAGGCTGTCCCGAAACACTTGATCACGCCAAGTTCCGTAGAATGTGAAAATCTCCCTGGTGATGCGGGCAGACTGCCTCGAAGAAATGATTCCGAGAGTTTCAAGGGTAGCGATCATCAATCATCCGAGTGTGGAATTCTCAATTCCTCTTTACTGAGTCACACGGTGTGGTGCTCAAGCGCCCCGGACAGTGATGTATGCACAGCGGAACCCCAAACGTGGAATTTGACTGGAGAACACGGGAGTCAACCTTCTGTCCTCCAAAACCGAGTGTTTCCACCTTTGTGTGTGTGCAAAAGGGAAGTGAGAGCAGCATTTTGGATGCCAGACGCGCTTCGGACACAGTTCGAGGGAAGGCTACGTTGCCCAGAGCGAAGGAAACAAGATCGGGCTTCTGAAGGAGGGGATGCGGCACACGGCCACGCACATCCACCCACACGCTGCACCCAGACGGACACAACTCGACAAGGGAGTCGGAGACAGAGAGGGAGAGAGAGGGAGAGATACAGAGCGAAGCCTCACAAGACCCTCGGACAGAGACCCTCGGAAAGAATTCAGCTCCAGTCAGCTTTCTTGTGCATTGTCGGGGGACTGGCCCATCCCTGGCGTGCTCTGTCGCTTTTTCAAACGTGGCAGAATGTCTCCTCCTGCAGAGGACACCCTGTTGAACTCTGAAGCATGNGGAAAGAATTCAGCTCCAGTCAGCTTTCTTGTGCATTGTCGGGGGACTGGCCCATCCCTGGCGTGCTCTGTCGCTTTTTCAAACGTGGCAGAATGTCTCCTCCTGCAGAGGACACCCTGTTGAACTCTGAAGCATGCGGAGCAGATGCTGAAATTCTTCCTCGCTGAGCGGTGGCGCGGGTGCCGGGAGGCCCTCGTCCCACGCAGCTAGACCGGGGAAAGGCTCTGCCTGTTCCTGAAAGTCTGGGGCTGACGAGACTTCATGCAAAAGGCTCGAGCTGGGTTGTGCCGCTTGCTGTCGCTCAGGCGCGGGAGAAGCCCCTTCCCTGGCGCCCGTCAGCTGTTGCCACACGTGTGGCCGCCTCTGAGTGCGCCGCAGGGGGCCTGCAGCCCCTCGTCCCGGTCGCCTGTGCACCTCAACATCCTGGGGCCCCTCTCCCCAGCCCCACCATTGCCCAAGGTGTGATGTTTCTTGCTGAGTCACGGCCTGGCCAGGGGCCCCAGGCTGAGCAGGCAGAGGCAGTGTGGAGGACAGGCTGGGGCTGAAGGGGTTGGAGGCGGGAAGAGGAGGGGCCCCTTGGTGCAGCTGCACAGTGGGCCCCGGTGTCTGACGTGCGTCTGGCTCCAGGCAAGCGGGAGGTCCGCGTCTGCTCGGGCCTGGATGTCTGGCCCTTCGATTCTGAAACCAGATTTGAATTCTGGACTCTGGAAGGCCTGTGTGTTTCGCCAGCTCCTCCCTGGCGGCCATTCCCGGGAAGCGATTGTCCTCAAAGGCTTGAAGGAGAAGAGCCAGCTGGGATGCCGTGATGGTGGTGCGCTTCCGCGGGCCTTCTTTGGGCAAGCCCCCCTGAGGCCAAGCCTGGGATTGCGCTGGCTTCTGCTTCCGCAGCCGGGATCTCTGGTTTTGGAACCAAACGTGTATTCGAGGCTCCGGAATGCCGACCTCCTGCACCAGTTTCTCTCTGGTACTCATCCCGGGGTACGGGTTCAGCCGGAAGCACGCCTGCAGGCTTTGCTTTTGATTCGGGCTGAGAACAATTCTCCTCCTCTGGCGGGACCCACTTGGGAGAGAGCTCCCTGGAGCTTGGGGAAAATCCATCGTGGGGGGGATGGCACCTGGCTTGCACACACAGCCCTGGACAGCTGCTTCCGTCCCTCCTGGCGGCACTTCTGCACACCCACCCAGCAGGTCCCACCCTGGGCTTATATACACTCTGAAGGCGCCCTTCATTAAGCATTCCGCCCTAAGCAGCATGGTCTGGGTGGGGCACAGAGCAGCCTGCTCTCTAGCAACTTGGCCTCGAAGGCAGCCCCGAAGAACCCACTGGAGACCAGACGAAAACAATAACTCGATATTTGGCATTCAGAGGCGGAAATCGTTGTGGAGAAAAATGAGTACTGTGTGCGGTTTCCGTGTGAGGGTGGAAAGCCTAGTAGAGGTGCCCGTGGCACGGGCGCAGAATAATTCCTCACGCAGAGACTCATG
>VSMD01138531.1:0-19283 GCA_008750895.1 Mirza zaza | reverse complement strand
GAGGAATCACATATTATCTTGCTTTCACATCTTATGGGAGATTCCACAAGCCTTTTAACAAAAATGATGATGAATTATTTTATTCATAAATCTTTAACAAGGTATAAGATAATTCATCCATGGAACTTTAGATGTTTCTTTTTAAAATTAAAACCTTAGTGTTATAATATTATAAAATTAAAAACTATGAAATTGATGACATGATTTGCAAATGGTATTTTAAATTTAGTTTGAAAATTAAACATTGCAGATAAAATTATGTGATTTTTGCAATATTAATATGAATATAAATTTGGATAGAACGTGGCATGGTGGTAAAAATAATGTTCTTAGTAAATCAAGCTGGAGGAGAGGAAACAGCTAAAACAAAGGTCAAGGACTAACCTGGAACATTCGAGATGCAGCAAGGAGGCCAGGGAAGAGTTGGAGAGGAAGAATAGGGGGGTGGTAGCAGGAGTGAGGCATATGAAAGGCTAGAGAGGGAACGTGGCTGGCTAGAGAGAGGGTATGGATACAGGTGGGATGATTAAAAATCCTTTAAACATTGTTGATTACCCAACAGCTAGAAGAATTTTTTATCTGATTCTTTTGTATTCTGTTCTTTACCTAGCTTGGCTTTGTTATTAAATATCAGATATCTCATTTCTCTCCTGTCTTTGGTGAAGGATCCCATATCTTGTCTATTCTCCTTGACTCCTTCTGTCTTTCAGGTTTATATTATCAGTCAAAAGAGTACTTTGAGGTGTTGATTTCTCATGGAATTCTTAATAAGATTTAATTTAATGGCTTTTTACTTTATGTATGCTTGTAGAGATTTTATGGAAAAAATAAACTCTTTTAAAAATAAAATTACTGAATATTTGATAATTTGGCAATAAATTATATAGATCTTGCCATAAGCAGTGGATTTGTTTAAATTAAAAAGTCAAGCTTCATCTACAGAATATGATATTTAGAGTGAGAATTCCTGAACTTGGGGTCTTGGCACCACTACTTATTGGCTATATTATCATGTGTAAATAACTGATACTTTTTGAATCTCAATTTCTATAAATAGGAATCAACAATAAGACACATAGCACAAGATTATTGTGAGATTTTTAATGTGGTTAAAAATATGATAAATTATTAAATAATATACAAATGCTAGTGACTATTATTATCAAAGATGACATTAAGATAGCATTATTCCATCCTAAGCCTTTAGAAAAACATTTTTCAAATATCTTTCCTAAAAGCCTTATTTTTCTGCTCAGAATTCTTAATATTCTCTTTTCAAAACACTGTAAAAATAAAATTCTTAGAAGATATTTGAAGGAAGAAATCTAAGCTAAATGTGTTATCTTTCAATGTTTCCCAAACTTGAATGTGCATAGCAATCACCTGGGTGTCTTGTTAAAATGCAGACTATGATTCACTGGGACTAGGACAAATACTGAATTTTGCATTTCTATGTGTCGTCCAGACTCCTAGATGATACAGCCACTTGTCTTTGAGTATCCAGGTTGTATACCACTCTCCACATGAAATACATTTAGCTTCCTAACACTAGCTCTGGCATTTCATTATATTTATGAATTATAACTTACCTAGCCCAGAGCTTTGGTGATTTAAACATTGAATACAAAGTCATCACAAAAAGGACCTAAGAAAACAAAGTCCATATATACATGAGAGTATACATGAGTATACATATACTCTTTATGAGAAAGGAGAAATTAGAAAAGGAAAGGAACAAAAAGAAACAAAAATCTTGGGGTCTCCTTTGCTTCACTGATATAAAACCTGAGCGTTTGCAAGGAAACTGATAATGCAGACTCTCAGATGGTTGAATTTTACTTTCTTTAAGGAATCTTTTGTACTCAAATATAAAAGTAAATAAACTTTTGCAATTCAATGAAATGAATAGTGATGTCTGTGCATTAATGATGAATATATGGCTAAAATGATTTTTCACCATGTAGTTTTAGTCTTAATTACCCCTAATAGTTGTTTCTACAATTGATGTCAATATATCACTAAGTATATTTGTAAAATTGTTAAACTCCTAAACATGTTCAGAGTACTGCTGGTGAATATTTATCTGAATTTTATGTTTGATGCATTTGGTTTCTATAGGCTTTATTGCTTAATAAAACATACCATCTTTCATTTTTAACCTTTGTAGAGATGAAGATGTTCACAGAATCTAGAAAACATTTCTTCAGAAAACTTATCCAAGATAACAACAGAAATAAAATAATAGGAAAAATAAGAAATAATACAAGTTGAACACTTTAGGAATTAAATAAATTCAAATTTCATGATTATCTGCATTACCATTTGCTATTCGCTTTGGAACCTGTGTGAAAATGTGCTTGTGTTCTCTGCCAAATAACTTTAAACTAGACATTGGTTAAACATGGACCAAAGCCACAAAGATTCATCAAGTTTTGTGGACACTTATGTTTCAAAGGAAATTAAAGGCATTTCGACAGCTAATAGGAGTTTTCATTGGATCAACAAAATAAAACAAAACAAACAAAAGAACAGTAACAGATCTGTATGGCTCAACTGATAGAGCTAAGGCTTTTGCAGAGTTCACTAGTAGATATGGTTCTATAATACATTTAACATTAGAATCAGTGTCTTGGGAGGCAACTATCTCATATACCAAGAATGAACCCGTAGGACATATTCAACAATAGAGGATGAGGCACTATGTTCCTAAAGCATGAAGTCTACATCTTTATTATGACACTTGTCACATTTTCTATCATTAGTGTAGTTAATGGCAGGTTTGTCTTCCTCTGTGATATCCTTGAGTACATAACAATGTTCATATTCATTTACCCAATACTTAGCACAATATCAGGCATGTTTTGTATGTTCAGTAATTATTTGATCAATGAAAATAAATGATCCATGACATTTTTAATTTCTTCTTAGTATAACCTTTGAATGAAATAGGCAATAGATATGAAAGGTCATCCGAGTGTATGTGTCCGCTTTTTTTCACTTCATTTTTTATTGGGCCAAAAACCAGTTTGAATCTAAATAAGTCACATACAATAATCAACTTATCAGGTAATTAGTAAGAAGTTCAAGTTTTCACTTTTATTTGCCCTTGCAGACAGAGTCTGGGAGCATGGAGTAGTTTCTGGTAACAAATGGGAATCTGGCCAACCAGTGATCTTTACATTAGCATTCTAATAACCAGAGGCCAACATGCAGTAGTGCTGTGTCAGAACTAATTTATGAAACTGGGTCCAAAGGCTCATTAAAGTGGTCACAATTCAGTGACTGCCCAGTAAAATTAGACTACAGTTTCGTTCTCATAACAGTGAATATTTTAACATACTATTAAGGACATATTTCAAATGTTAACACTACCTCTGATTCTGTGAGAGGGAAAACAACAAGATTTGAAAGCCATTTACTTTTATACAAAATTGGCTCCACTCTCAGCTTTTGGCTGAAAATGCTTCAAATGTTCATATTTTAGAGCCCAGGGTGGGCTGTATTTGCATTTGCAAGTCTAGTGCATTTTTTCCCCCTCAGAATAAAAGCACTGCTGAGTAACTTCAGCAAACCACAGGGTTGTGGACCTACCTGGCCAGGAAATCTCAGGCAGCTCAGCTGGGAGCTGAATTTTCTTCTGTTGCTGCCAGACACAGCTCCCTACAGCATTCCTTTAATCATACTTCCTCCCCCATGATGCCAAAGCTCCTGGGTTTTTAGAGTGCATTGCTTTACAGGCTCCTGTGCACAGCCAATCTGGGATTGAGTGGCACTGCAGGTGTGGCATGCAAAATCTGGTGAAGAGCAAAGAGATGTAGAGGGGAAAGTTCTAAACTGTTGAGTCTGGGGCAACTCCAGTTCAGGTCCACTGCTGACTCTCAGGCAGTCATCTCCCTGTGCTGGGACAGGACATCCTCTCTCCTGCTGGCTCAAAGCTTGGCACATGGACCATACTTAATAGTAAAGATGGATGTAAGGCATTGAACTAATGATAGTAATATAAAAGCTGTTTAATTTCTCAGTTTCTCAAACATCTTTATACATGAAGCGGGAATAATGATTCCTGCTCTGCTTATTTCACAGGGCTGCATTGATGGTCTAAACTAATAATAACTACAAAAACACTTTTTAATGGTATGGTGCTTATACTTGGGTAATGTATGGTTATACCCATTCACTTGTCAAACATAACAGACTGTTTTCTTTATCTCCTGAATTTTTATTCAATGGAACAATAATGAATCCCTAAATCTTCTAAATGTGAACAATAAAAGACTCTGAATGACTTTTCCTGGCAGTCTATATGCCATGGCTGAATTATTTAGACTTCTATTTAAGCCTGGGGAGGAAAAAAAAAAACTCTAAGGCTAAAGATTTTCCTTTTAATTAATTCCTTCGGAAAACTGTCTCTTTTAATTTTTTTCTACATTTAGAAGATACCATTGATAATTTGGATGCCCTGTTATATTATTAAGTTCTATATTACTTCCATATCAAGGTTAAATCTCTCTACAAAATGACAAGTCGATAGGCATTGCTTGCTAGTGGCAGAAGTAGGTAGCATGTGTCAGTCTATTGTAGCAGCATAAATAATATGTAAGTTTAAAATATGCATTAACTTTTAAAATGAGGATATTCCAAATTGAATCCATGGCAAAGGAATAAATGTAAAATATTTTTCTAAATATGCTAAGAGTATCTTATAAACCAGTGTTTTGAAAGAATTCTGATTTTCTGGGTGCTAATAGGTATAGCTTCCAAAAATATTCTTTATTCCCAAATATATAAGAATATTTGATTTAAACATGACTAGATATGTTTCCTTTTTTTTTTGCAAGGTTTTGTCTATTAGTATGCAGTGTAAATAGCCAATGTATAATATAGCATTTTCACTAAACTATTTTACCATGATAAATTTGCTTCACAATATGCCATCTTCCAACACACCGTATTCAGATGAACGCCACTTTAAGAAATGTGTTAACAAAGTGTGTTGGGTTAGACTCACATGAGGTTATACCTTTGGCCTGGGTGAATTTAACTGACAATAGACTCATTGAGCAGCTGTAGGACAAACAACACTGTGCAGGTGCTGAAGAGCATAAGAAGTTAAGTGAAATTGCTACTGCCTTTAGAAGTCCAAAGTCAAAGGGCACACTTAGTCAATAGTCAGTGCCATGGAGATGATGTGACCAAATAAAATAGGTGCAAAGAGGGACAGTCACATCTATTTGAGTGTAGAATTGGAAGTATCTTCCCAAGAGTCAAAAGTGAGAAATAATAATACACTTACAAGGATTGGTTGGATAAGTATATTTACACATGCCAGCTGTCATTTCCGAGGTTGACACTGTGGAATAGTACCAGTCTCCATTTGCCTCATTTTATTTGTCTCAAGTCAGAAGAGGTTTAGCTCATTGACTTTTTTCAGTTCTGTAATTTTACAGCTATTTCTGTCACAGTATTACTTATTTAGTTTTAAAATAAAGAAGAAGAGAAAATTAGCTAAATTTTTGAGAGTAGTTAATATATTTTTTAATTAACTTACCATGAAAGGAAAGTCCCTATCTTATGAGAGTGGTAGAAAATTAAATCTTGGTCATTCTTCCTCTTGCTCTGCCTTGTGAGTAACTCACACAGTGCCAGGATAGTCAAGGCACAAAGCCTCAGGTGTTGTCTTTGTCATGGGCCACAAAGTTACTGCTAGGATGCCATTTACCCTGCTTGTGTGGTCCGATCAAGGCCAACAGCTCTGGAGGCATGTGAACCTGAGTCTTAGCTTCCAATTAAGCTGGACTGTCCACAATACACAATTAAATCTTATATATATTAATGTAAGGATCAGTACAAAGGGAATGCTTGTCCATTCAGACCCTGGCAAGGCTTTATGTTCACTGTGACTATCTGAGCTCACTGCCACTCTTCTACCTGGATTATGTAATGCCTCTTTTCACCCTCCTGCCTGTCTGCTAAAACCAGGTTTTGATGATGATCAACATAGCAGTGCAACATATATAAATATGAACACAAGTGCTCTTCCACTGACAATGGGCCACCTGATAAGCCCATCATAAGTTGAAAAAAATATTGTAAGTCAAAAATGTGAGGCTCTCTGGGAGTTGTGGTTCCCTGCCGCTGCCCAGAATAGTGGGAGAAGTGTAGTTTCTACTGAAAGCATATTGCTTCATATCATCGTAAAGTTGAAAAATCATCAGGTGAGCCATCCTAAGTTGGGAACTGTCTGTATTTAAGCATAAATTTCCATACATTCGAAGTAAAATTCTGCATTTGAACACTATTCAATTTTTAGAAGGGACAAAGGATTTTCTTCTGCATTTTTTAGTACCTTTGAAGAGAGGCTAATGTCTGGAAATACTGAGTTTAGCAGTGTTTCATGAAAAGTTTTCTATTGTATGAATATGCTACCAAGCTCATAAGCATATCTTAGGAACCACTGACAGTATATTATTAAAAAAATGCTGCAGTATTTTTGTTGACAGACTTAAGTCTCAAGCCAAGCCTTTTAATTTATTTATGAAAACAGTTTTATATTTTCATTTTATAAGTCATGGGCTCTAAGCTAGAAATATATAAATGATGTCATGATATTTTCATGGACTTTTGCCCTCTACAATCATTATAGCACTTCAAAAATTATAGAAATCTGCATTTGTTTCACCTGCTTTTTCATCCCAATAATGTCATATCTGAAAGAGTCAGGCAGCCTGAATCTTGGCTGTTCCTTATTCCAAGTCATACATGAGTCACTGTCTTTATGATTCATTCTTAGGTATGTTCTCTACTCAGAACCCTAAAATTATATCCCACTAAAATTATAATTGACGTTCTAATTGGGGTTTCTAATCATCTTCTCATGGTGTTTATTCACCATTTGTGTTTCCTTTTCTGTAAGGTGTCTTTTCTAGTTTTTTGTCTAATTTTCTATTTAGTGTTTTACCTCTTTTTTCCTATCATATCATTGCATTCTTTATATATTCTATAAAGCAACACTTTGTCAAAGATTTCTTCATCCAGTTTCTAGTTTTTATCCATTGTCTTTATGTGGCTTTTGATAAACAGAAATTCTTAATTTTAATGTAGTAGAATTTATCAATTTTATATTTAAGGCTAGTGATTTTTATGTCTGGTTTAAGATTATCCTTCCATATTCTGAGCTCATAAAGATATTCTATTTTATTGCCTTCTCAACATTTTATACTTTTGCCTTTCATAGTTAGGCAATAGTAATTGATTTTTTTGGTATGGTGTAAGGTAGAGGTTCAATTTTATATTTGTGTTTGTGGGTAACCAATTGTTAGAGCATCATTTGTTCAAAAGCCTATCTTTCCCTCATTGATAGGCTATGTCAGCTCCATGTACTTACATGTCAAATGTATGCATGTACAGTTTTGTCATACATATGTGTGTGTAAGTTTGGTGGCTCTCTATTCTGTTCCATTGGTCCCTTTCTATCTTTGTACCAATACTATAGTCTTATTTAGTACAGCTTTGAAATAAATCTTGATAAGGCAACTTTACCTAAAAAAGGCAATTTTATTTATTTTTTCCAGGAGTGTAATGGCTATGTTTTGCCTTTGTTCTGTGATATAAATTTTAGAATCAATGTGTCAGGCTTCGTGCATACACATAAAAAATACTTGGGGATTTTATTGGAATTGCATGGAATTCATAAATCAACTTGGGGAGAATTGACATATTTATTATACAGACTTTTCCAATTTCTCTGTATTTATATAAAGTTACTGTAAAATATTTCAATATAGTTTTATAATTTTCTCCATTAATGTCTTTCAAATTTTCTGATTTACTCCTCAGTACTTTATATTTTATGCTATATACATGATGTATTTTAAACTATTAATATATTTGAAACATATGCATTGCTGCATAGAGATACAACTGAATTTTTTATATTGTCTTTGCATCCAATAAACTTACTAAATTCTTACTAATTGTAATAATCTGTGGATACTTTGGAATTTTTTTATGTAAACCTACGTGTCATCAGCAATTAATGACAGTGTTATTTTTTTCTAAAATTATTTTCCTATCTTATGGCACTGACTAGGATATCTACTACAAAGTTATATAGAGTTGGTTATAGCAGATGCCTTTTTAAAGTCCCTGATTTCAAAGCAAATGTGTCCAATGTCTCATATTAGGTTCGATGTTTGATATTAATTTTTTGGTAGATATTCTTTCTTAAATAAGGAGGTTTTCTTCTCTTCCTAGTTGCTAAGGATTTTGTTACATATAGATGTTTATTAGATAATTATATGTTTCATATTTTTTAATCTGGGCAGAGATAGCATCCTGTCCCTTTTGACCCACAAAGCTATAAAAACTAAAACCCAAGTTCTGCCCTCAACAAATGTCTTCAAGGAACAAGCCATGTTCAGTGCTCTATTAATACTTCCATTTGATTTTCTGTTTTTCACTCCAATGTAGGATATTCTTTGAGCTACTTACTTTCTTGGTAGTTTTATGTTTTATTTTTTTTTTAAAGAGATACATTTATATTTTATCCAGAATTTCTGGCTATTTTTGGTGGTGGATGGTTCAGTGTATTTAGTACACTGCAAGGAACAGAAGTCTTCCTTTTCTCTTCTGTCAAAGTATAATAGTATCGCTCACTTTTTTCCAAAGCTTTTCTTAAAGTTTTACTTCTTTTAGATTTTCCTTTCTATCATCTTTTGGAAATTTTAACTTTATTCAAGCTAGTTTTTTATTTCACTTTCCAAACTTCTCCACCCAGCTTTCCAGTTTCTTTACAGTTTCACACATATCCTTAAGATTGAGACTGATCAATTGTATGCAAATATACTGTTTTGTCGTGTACTTAAACATCAACTTGTCTATCTCAGAGACTTGATCTTATTTTTAGACAAAGTATCTGCTCTCCTCCCCTTTTAACTAATATTTTATATAATATTTTCTTAATCAGTGCTATTTAATTTTATGCTTTCAGATATCAACATGGCAGGAGAACCCAAACCATACAGACCAAAACCTGGAAACAAGCGGCCCCTTTCTGCACTTTACAGGTAAGTAAATAAGCACTGTTTTACTATACGTGGTGGTGAAATTTCCTTACAGCTTTCTAAGATAATGTAACCTGTAAGGAATCAGTTATTTTGAATAAAAATCTTTACTGCAATGAAGTACAACAAAATGTTGTTGCTTTAGATATAAATATATCATGCAGCATTGACAGGGATCTTGGAGGCCTAATCTTATCATATCTGCTTATACAACCCTTCTACAAGGTATTTCTCTAATAAAATCTAGTGAAAATCTCTAATGATTCTACCTGACAAATGGGTGGAAAGTCAATGGTAGTTGACTATTTACTGCGTGCCATGTGCTGTAGATGTTTTACACATGTTGTTTAATTTAATGTATTTCTCACAACAGTTCTGCAATGTAGATATTCCTGTTCTCATCTCGCAGACCAAGAACCTGAGATGCAGTTTCTTAGTGATTTTTCTCAAGATCACACCGCTAATAAATGATGTCACCAGTACTCAAACTCATGTCTTCTGTTTACACACCTGAAATTCTTTCCAGTCAATTACCTAGCCTCTTTTGTTACAAAGCACATGTTTCTCTCATGCCCATTTTTTCCCAAACTGCAAATATATTCTTCCTTTCCTCAAGAGAGACATATCTATTTCCTTTAACCTTTCCTAAAGTACTTGGGTCTGAGTCACTTAACCTTCTGATCATTCCCACTACATGCCCCAATTTATCAATGTTCATACCTATTATATTATTCAGAAGTGCAGGTGGACAGAGTCAACTAGATTTAGCACCTTTGTCATTCTGTATTTACCTCTATTAGGTTAAGTAAAATTTGGTTGATTTGAGGAAGAGGACAAGAATAAACTCATAGAACTTTCAGTCCTTTAAAAACAGCCACTTTTTAGAAAAAATCGTGTTATGCTGTTAAACCATGTGTCCTATTTCAAGTACTTTTGCCATTGGTTTTTGTACTGTTACATGCTGACTTTGCATCTATTCCTGTTAAATTCCCTTCTGTTAAATGTAGCCAATTGTTCCAGGCTATTGAGATCTCCTATTATCCAATTTATTTGGTCCTTCCCCAGATACAGATCATCGACCCATCAGTATCCACATCCAAAGAGTTAACATAAGTGTTGAGCAAGCCTTCCTTCTTTTCTGATATCATTTGGATAAAGGGGAATTAAGTTATATAGCTTAAAATTGATTATGTTCCAATTTAGTATAGTAAGAAGAGTGCTCAAAAGATAGCATGGAGCTCTTTCTGTGTCTTTGTTCTCTGAAAACATAGCATATCACCATTTTAATCACCCATACCCTCATTTCCCAAACTATATGATATTAATGAAAGGGTTGAAATTAGATCACTTCTAGAGTCCCATTTATGCCTAAAACCCCAGGCCTCTCTATTGTGTGTCCATCAGATATTTTTAAAGCTATATTGAAAAATACAACTTAATTTCTGTTGTAATTTTGGCTGTTTTAATTTTACTAAAATATTTTATATAAAAATAGCAAGCCTCAGAATATAACAAATGTTGATAATTGGTCACAGGGCAATATTGACATTAAAGAGCAGAGATGAAGTCATCAAGAAAAGGGAACTGACACTTTCTGTACCTTGTTTGTGGTAAAGGACATGGTTTATAAAACTGAGAAATGCAAATTATATTTTTATCAGATTCATTTTTAAATGTATACATAGCGCTTCAGCTAATGCAGAACATTTGAAAAGTCATTTTTTTCAATTGTTAACAAAACAAGCTGGTAGTGGATTTTTTTCTTATCAAAGAGTTTCTGCTGTCTGTGTAATGATGTTAATTTTCATGTTTTCCCTGTTCTTGGGTCTTTTGATTTTCTTATGAGAATGGAAGCTCATGACAAAAATAATTTTTTAACTGTTATTTCTCTATTATAGTTGTATTCAATTGTGTTCAAAAGAATTAGAAGCAGAATTTTATTTAAATACGCTACATTATATATAAATCACATTAGTGGGGAAAAGCTTATTTATTCTGTTTTTATCTGTTTACACAAATTAAGGCTGGGATATACTGAAATTACAAAATAATAACAAAGAGAACACAGGGAGTGAATGTGCAACTGAGAAAACGCCTTTATATACATTTTCCCATTCTTACATAAGATTAGTAATACCTTAATTTTATGTGGAGAAACTGTATTTTCATAGGTATTATTTATCTGTTCATCACAAAACTTCACAAGGTACGTATCATATGCTTTGCTTTATAAAGGAAAAACGTAAGTTTTCCAAACAATGAAGGATTTGCTTCAAGTAAAATGACAAGATTAGGAACTGAACTCAGGCTTTCAGCCTTTAAGTCTAATGGTCTTTCCACTAGATCACAGCTCTCTATATTTACTCACCTGCTACTATCTAAACAATACAGATTATGAAAAGCAGAGATTTTCTGGTCACCAAACCAACAACCAACTATCCATAAATATCATGCCAGCAGGTGACAGAGGAAAGACTGTACACTAGACACTACATACCTACATGTGTGATCATTGGGCAGAAGTTTTAAACTTCAGGTCCTTTATTTGAAATAATATTTGCATAATTTTCTTGAAATATGGATAATTGAGGTGAAAACACTTAGAACAAAGCAGACAATATGGTGGTAGCTTGGAAAGGGGATGGTGTCTGCTTTCCTATTCTTTACATCTTGTTTTCTCATCTATAAAATGAAAGATCTGGAATAGTTCCGTTTGTGCACTCATTCATTCATTTATACAAGATATATTTATTATGTCCTACTATAGTCTAGAGACTGTAGCAGCTGCTTTTCTAGGCAACTGGCACAGAAAATGCCAAACAGCAGGGCAAGGATAGAACATAATGAAATAAAGTAAGTCACTGGCATAGAGGTAATCTCCGATTTACCTTCCTTCTCTAAACTGCCATGTCTCTACAGCTATTTACTCTGGGCCTTTAAATGCTCTGCTGCCCAACTTCCTTCTTCACTTGTGTCTACTTTAGGTCCATCATCAACCACAAAGTGGTAGAGACATGAAATATTCATTGAGGTATAACTTTGTTTTGTTTCTTCCTTTAATAGGATTTTCGATTCAGCCAAACAATCTTCACTAAGGGCTTATTGTATGCTCAATTAACATGATGTGCATAGAAGATGCAAAAATAAATAACACAAATAAAAATAACACAAAACAAAAATAAGAGAGCCTTCAAAAAACTTACTGTCTTGTACATGAGTTAGATGCACAGATAAATAAGGACAACCCAGGAACAGTGTGCATATGTTTCTATGAAAGAATAAATGAGGGAGTTACTGATTCTGCCTAGGAAAGGAAGCAGAAGGTCTGGGAGAGTTACAGCAAGATGATAGCCCTTGAGCTGGCTTCTGAGCAGCAGACATTCACTCAGCAGACACAGGGAAAGAAGAGCATGCTAGGCCAAGAAAACATGTGCAAAGCCAGAAACACAGAGATCAAGAAGAGCCTCTCCTGGTTGGAGCTACTTGGTGGAGAATGGGTAACCAGAACATTGTAGTGGCCCAGGCTGTGATTATCCGTATATATTAGATTAAGAAGAGTTGCTTTTTATTCTGCAGGCTACGGGGAACCATTTGAATATGGTCACTGATGGTAAGTGGGGTGTGAGGACAAGTGAGAGTCACAGATAAGTCCAGGGTTTCTACTTCAAGCAACTGAGGACATCATGTGATTCAAAGAAATAGGAAAAACATGACAAGCAGTGGCAGGCTCAGGTGAAAGGTCAGGGAGAGGAAGAAAAAGACAATTATTTCAGGCTTGGACATGAATTCATAAAGACAGACAATTTATTACAAAAAGCACTTGCAATAAAATGTCTCCCATTAGAGCTTATTTGTAAATGAAACATAATTAATCATTTGTGAACATTTCATAAATATTGGACCTGGTCCTAATGGTGAATAGCTAATCCATTCTCTAGGGAAAATATTGTAACTTTTAATAAATTGCTGATTCAAATGGGCTATGTGCATTATACTGTATCTATGGTGCTCTAAAATAATAATTCTCCCCCAGGAAGTGAGTTTTGCAGCATGCCAAGTTCTAATTAATATTAAATAATTGCTAAGTGAAAGCAGTTGTATGATGGCTTTGCTTTTGCTTGTGAAGTAGACAGACCCTTCCTCTCTGATGTGAGTAAAGCCAACAAAGATACCAGAGAACAAAGGCAGGGCTGAACAAGTACAGGTTTTTATTCACCTAGGAGCAGCCCTCCCTGTTGCGGGGAACACTGCTTAGCAACACACGTTGTATGTAAAGTTTCATCCAAATGATTTTATGGAGATTATCAGGCACATTTCCAAATATTATTAATATTTTGTGGCTATCATCCAGGTAGGTGCCTTTTGTAGCAACCTTCCCACCCCACACAGATGACCATGGGAATCAAGATTATCACTGCAAGTAACTTGAAAACTCCTCCAGATTCTTTCAGGATAACCTACAAGTAATTACCAACATCACCGTTTTAAGATTACCACGACTGGTGGTGGTAACCATGAATGTGAGTTATATGTTGATAACTTCAATAATCAAAATCCTTTATGAGCACAAACTAAGTAAGGTGACCCTGCGGCAAAATATCTCTGGTGATTTGTTCACCACTGGACCTACATGAATTCTATTATCATCCTTCATGGTGGCTCTGGCACATCATGGGAAAGGGGGACCCACTCAAGTGGCCCAAAATGTACCCTAGAATCTTGACGATAGAAATGAAAATAATGGAAGCTAATTTCAGTTAATGCCAAGTAGCAAAATCAGTATGGAGGAAAAGCACACTGGATGTCTTCACTGCATTGACTTGCACTGTTTGTTGAGAAATGTTTACCAATTGAATATTGATCATTTTGTTTATTTTCTGTCTCCTCTTATAACTTCAAAGATAATACACATTCACTTGCAGAATACTTCTGGTGTCAATGCCTCCTTTTGCACTGGCAAAGGCTTCCTTCCATTTCACCTGCCTAGCCAGGTGGGTCCAGAAACCAACTGGGAATGGACTGTCTGGTTACTAAGTGGAGTGTGAGGGAGAGAGGGAAACATTTTTTCCTATTCCCCATACTGATACATCCTGTCCTTCTGAAATGGACACAAGCCCAAGTACTGCCATGCCTACTTAGTTGTTTTTGAAAGTATGCTGCTTCTGGGTCTTTGTAGCAACTGCAGTCTCTCTTTGCTCCCTATCCAATCTTTCCTATGCGACCAAATAATTGACGTGTCCTTGCCAAGATCTACAAGAAAAATGCACAGAAAAAGCAGATACTTCTAAAACTCAAAACTGAATATCTAAACATCTGGGTAATTGAGGGTGAGTTCTCTCTAATTCAGAGTCCCTAAATGAATGTTGAAATGCTTTTGTTCCAGAAAAGGTCCCCAAAATTCACTTTATTTTGAAGGTTTACATTTGTGAAAATGTTTTACATGAGTTTGTTTGGTAGTAAAAGTGTTAGGCCTAGCTCCTAAAACAACCACAGCTTTGCCAGTGGTTTGAACTTGACCTCTTGTTCCTCAGCTTCTTTGGCTGCGTAAAGGAAGATATAAATGTCTCCTGAAATATGATGAATTAAGGAGCCTGGAACTAGTAGAGATACTTCACAAATTTTAGTTATCCTCATTATTCAAGGATTATTCAAAGAAAAGTCTATAATAAAGTATTTTAGGAGGTTATTTTAAATGAGTGTTTAGCTATGGTGGTGTTGCTAAACTTCACACCATCAACTAAACAGGTTAATGTTTCCAACTTCTTAAAAAAGAAAAGTTTTTTTAAAAGATTAATTTTACTTATAGTAGGTCCCTCATATTTTAACACTAAGCAAATATAACTTATAGACCTTTTCATTTAAAATGTTCAAAAAAGTGCTGACACAATACCCATTAAAATTGTTCTGCTGCAGGCAATTCTCTCTACTAGGTTAAAGAATGTCCTGTTCGCAATTTCATGTTTTGCTTTTAGTGCATGAATATCCATGAATATCTTATTGCATATGGAAAGAATAGGGTAGGCATACAGGGAGACCTTAGTACAGAGAATTCATCTCTAAGACCTTTGTAATTTATGTTGCTAGTCTTCAGGTTGTTTGAAAAACTATAGTTCTATCTGTTTGATTTGAGGTAGTTTATTATAAAAATCAAAAGAAGCAAAACCATGCAGCCAATTTTTAAAAAAGGAAAGTAACATGAGCCAAGAATTAGGTGGGAATTGAGGGAGGAGTGGGTAGGTAGGGTCAGGCAAAAGTTTAATTGCTCTAGAAAACTTATGAATGACAAGGTATTACTTGGGAGCAAGTCAAGGCAAAAAGGGGAGCATGATGATAATCTATGTAAGCATGCGGTAAAAGAAAGTACTCAAATATGTTGGAAGAATCTACTTTTTTCTAGCTCTATCCTCTGACAGAAACTTATTGCATAGGCCTTTATATGAAATTATCTAAATAGCATAGCAAGTACCACCCTAAGTAGCATTTACACAACACACACACACACACACACACAAATATTTCAAAGCTAATGGCATTTTTCTTATGCACTCTCTCTGTAAAAGCAAAGGATAAACTGCGGTAGAGTAAGCCACACAGGATTCATTTCTGTTTGTCCCAAGGCAATTTATCATCTTGAGGCACCCTGTGACAAATTTATCATCTTATGAAGTTCTAAGAGTAGTGCTCCATACAGCTGAATCTACAGAGCAGGTCTGGTTTCAAATTACCAACATGGCTACATACTTAGAGGAGACAAGAAGCAAGAGTGGGCTGACCCTTTGTTTGGCTTGTCCACCCAGACACAAGGACTAGAAGAAAAATATCATGTTTGGATGTCTGCAAACTTTTCCAACAGTGACCAGTTGACCGTAATAATACTCCTCCTTTGGGGTGGAGAGAAGTGGAAAAGTCATGGTAAACCTAGCATGAGAAAACTGAAATTTCCTGTTGTCCTCACAGTTGGCAGGTGCAAATGAAGACATGCAACTGATTTCTTCTAGCTGTTGATTTACTACATGTTAACAACTCTAGCCTGTCATGAAATAGTTGCTTTCTTTCATATATACATAAACAGGGTTTTCTGCTGAACCAAAGATCTCCTCATTAGAAGGACTCATGATATGGCCTTTTATGCTATATGCTCCTTGCATCTCACTCTGTGTTCTTCTTGGTTTGTATAAGACGATATTAAAGTTAGAGCATAGAGAGTAACACTGATAGTCTCTCCCACAGCTTAGGAAGAAGGTGTGCATCTCATATTGCCTGGAATAAAGACGCTTTGTCGGTTCTCTCTTCCAAAGGGTTTTCATTGTCAGTGTTGATTTCATTTGTTGTCATCATTCTGCTGGTGATCTTCATTGTCATTGTATCCAGTGACCTGCTTCTTGTTCAAGGGTCATCTTTGGTAGAGGACTTGGGGCCTTGAGCTGCTAAAGTAAGTTAAATTCTCAAGTCAGTTTTTAAAACATTTTTAGAATTACCTCATTCTTTTAATGCTCACCAAGGGCTCATATCACCTCCACATTCTCAATCTACCATTTCTTCAATATCCCAGGATATTTTTCCCATTCCACAAGACTATGAAAGAAATTGAAATGTGTCTAAAGATCTATCTCCAAATGAATTAAATTAAAGAATAAAATATCTTTAATGTTAGAGTGCTACTCTTTCATCATCCTGTTGGGAAAATATAATTAAAACAAAATCTTTTTCCCAACCCAGAAATCCTCTCCACAAAGGTACTAGAGAAAGAAAACACTTGTACTATTGAATAAGCACTAAACCAGAATGTTCTGCATGTCACAGGCAACCTTCTAAGAGATTGAAGACAGAAAGAAATCTCGCCCTTTGATATAGACAGACACATGCAACCTATTACATAAGTGTCTTCAGGACAATAACTAGTCCTCAAGTAAAAAACTTAAAAAAAAAAACTTGAAAGCACCATTTGTCACTGATAGTTCATCTGAACTTTACCTGGTAATTGGGATGACCCATGTATGCCAGCTAATTGACATTACCCAAAAGAAAAACAAACTTCTTTTATCCTTATGACAGAAGATAATTTTATAATTTGGAGCAGCTCCAACCTCTCCAGCAGAAACTGGCTGTTAGGGATCTGTCTCCCTTGATGTTTACATTTCAAAGGGATGGTTCCCAGATCCATGAGAAAGACATCCCTGTGTCTTAAAGCCCCCCAGCTGACAAAATGCCAATCTAGGCTTTAAAAGGATTTGTATACATTATATACATTTTGAAAAGAGGAAAAAGTAGCTTTACAATGAACAGTTTTCTAAAGTAAACGCCCAAATCAAAAGGAAGAGAGGGAGATCTCCTTATTTTTGACAGAGAATTAAACCTCTTTTTTTTTTTTTCTTTGAGCTCTCATCAATTCTAGCATTCTTATGCTGATTCCTTGTGTGGTTAAGTTTCTATAAACCTCTTAGTTTTAATGTGTATTTGTCCCTAACAGCAGAAGAAAGACAATCTAAGTTCATAAAGCGTGAGAGCCAGCCAAGAAGTTCCAGAGTTAGGGCTGAGACTCAGGTTTCCTGCCTCCAGTTCTAAAATCATACCATATTTTTCTTCTTTTAATTTTAAGATTTTAGGGTTTTGTCTCATTTTTATTTAAAATAGTACAGTTGAGAGTGCTAGTTAACTACTGGCTTGTGAAGATTGATGGGAAATTCCTCTTTTATGCCCCTTCTCTAGCAGTTAGAACCCAGATTGCTCCTTTAAGCACCTACAACCCAAACAGGCCAGGGCTTTTCCTATAGCAGCCTTCATACATTCTGTGATGCTGTAGGAACAGACCGACCTTATCTGCTAACAGTTTAAATAAATAATAACAAGAAAATTGTCAAAATGGTGAAAAATGTTTAAGCCCATACAAAATGAGGAGAGGAGAAAAGAAGAAATGATTATTGACAATATTCATGGATGCAATTGGATTAACAAAAAAACTGAACAGTCCTTTTTCCTCTGCCACATCTTGTCTCACTCTTACAAATTGGGTGATTTTTTTTTTTTTAGCCACATAAAATCATTTTACAAAATTAACTAATTTTACTATCTTCATAAAACTGTAATTTCCCTGGCCAATTAAAGTTTGAAAATACTTATAAATTATAAGCTAAAAGATACTAGGTTATAGGAAGATGTTTTTATATGTTATGAGCAAGTTCTGAATAATAGGAAAGTGGTTTATAGGTTTTTTTAGCTTTAGTTGGCTTTAAATATGTTAATTACAAAATAATCCACAATTTCCTTGTAAAAATTAGATAAACTGTTTGGTGTCTTTCTGAGAGTATTTCTGATTGTGTTATAAGCACTGGAAGTGAAGCTAGAAATGTCTCTGTTTTCGATGTCTAGATAGAAGAGGGCAAAAAGTCAACATAGTCTGACTAGATTATCGGTTAACCACATATGATGAATGCTTCACACAACAATTCATTCTTCTGGAAATTAATTAACTATTAAACTTTCAAAATTTCCTTCCAGTGGAATGATAACATGATTGATAATGTATTCTTGTCAGTATTGTAAAATATCAGCATACTCAGGGATCTTCTTACAACTCTGAGAGTTGACATCTATTTTGCTTATGTTTACTGTATGGGAGAATCAAAGGACTATGTAAGCCTATTACATGGCAAATGAAACTGAGATGCCACATAGTTTGTGCTTTCATATTTGTTTGAAATATCTCCTATTCTCACTCAGTCCTGAAAATTTCAGTAGTCATTAAAACAAGCAGTGAATTGGAAGTCTGGAAATCTGTAAACCAAATCATACATCTGCTACTACCTATCCAACAAACTAAGTGATAAGAAATTCAACCTCTTTTAAGCCCAGTTTTCTCATAGTGAAATTAAGGAGTCCAATTAAACCATTTCTTAGTTTATTCCTATTTCTAACATTCTGGTATTCTGCTGTTTACTTTTTAATCCAGAGGCTAAAGTCAGGTATTTGTTCTTCATTATCCAGTTTATTCCTTTCTTCCTATGACCTGTATGCAGTGTCTTAAAAAGGATATCCATATCTTTTATCCATATCTAATTCCATCTTTTAAGGTGTATCTAAGTAGATAATCCTAAATATTTTTAAAATATTAAAAAAATATGAAATGATTCCCAAGTTGCTCTCTGCAGTTTTATGTATAATAGTGAACAATCTGATACAGCCAAAATATTAAGCATCTATTAGAAGAATGTTCACAAAGTG
>VSMD01138530.1:0-12032 GCA_008750895.1 Mirza zaza | reverse complement strand
CTTGTCTCAGTTTCCTTGTGATGGTGTATATATTGTCACCTACTCCCCTAGGCAAGAACTTTATATAAAGCACAGTTCCAGTCCTTGAATCATCAGTATCTGGGAATCCACAAAATACCCTGATTTTAAGAAATCTCCCAATACATATGAAACATTTTAATCTGAATTCTCTACATGAGCTGACTCTTGGTTACCTCTGATTTCTCTGGACCTTGAATTGAGCAGGCTCACAGCTTCTGCCTACTTTTTGCTTTGTTTGTGTGATCTACAGGGAAAATCATCTTATTTTTATTCCAAGTTGGGTCTTTTTTATTTTTTATACTTTATCATCACTATGTTGTTGGACCCATGGGGTTACCCAAAGACATAAACTTACAGAGTTGCCTTGGCTGGAAAACCAAACTGTTTTCTATATTACTACTTCTTATTTTTCTAAAACACAATTTTGAGTATTTCACTCTTTTTCCTAAAATAATTTATTAACCTCTAAAAGTATTAACTTGGTGGGATAGTAATGTCTCTGGTTCAGAAATCTCAAATTAAAGGAAGTTTTAAATTAATATTCAAAAAGTGTTGTTTGAATCCTTGGTGACAACAAACTTCCATAGTGAAATCTCAGAATTGTAGCTTTTTAGATGATTTATTACCTTCTTGAAAAAGTCTCATGTCCAATTCAACCAGCAGTAATCCATTTCAAGATGTTCCCATAAGAATTAGTTTGACAAATTATTAATATATCTTCCTGAGTAGGTTTTCATACAGAAAGAGAGCTTAGGTAACAATTTATGACTCAGGCAGAAAAATAATATCTGCCTGAGTAAATTCGGTAGGAATGCAGAAAGTTGACACCTCCATTTTATACAAATTTACCAAGTTACAACGTCTTTAATTATGACTTTTTCAGATGGAATATACCAGCTGATCTTTGTAAGATATCTTAATAAGTTTGAATAGTTGTGTTGCATCAATTTCCTATTGCTGCTATAACAATTTATCACAAATTTACTACCTTAAAGATTGCAACTTTATTATTATGTAGTTAGGGAGATAAGATGTCTGAAATTAGATTATTACTAATCTAAAACCAAGGTGTCAGAAGGGCTGCTTTCTTTCTGAAGGCTCTGGGGATATCTACTTCTTTGCCTTTTCCAAATTCCAGAGGCCATCAGCACTCTTGGGCTTCTGTCCTTGCACCAGTATCTTCAAGTTTTCCTATGACTCCGACACTTGTTTTGCCTTCCTCTTCTGTCTTTTCAGGATCGCAAACCATTACATTGGCTCCACTGAGATAATCCAGGATAAGATCCCTATTTTAAGGTTAGTTGATTAACAATCTTAATTCTATTTGTAATCTTAATTCATCTTGGCCATGTAAGACATTAAAGATCCCGATAACTATAGTTTGGAAGTATGTGACAATGCACATTAGGTTCTCTATTCAAGTTTATTTCATTGAGGATGTTCTCTCTGATAAGGTTGGAGTTCAATAAATCATAAAATAGGATGTTAAAATTTCAATTTTTGAAAATATTTTTCTGCCATAAACAAATGTAAGTAGTATAAATATGTTGCCATTTTTATGAATGTTAATTTTAAATTAAATTAAAATATTTCAATAGTCCTTACTTTGCCTGCTGCATTTGTACCTTTTGAAAATTGAAAAGGGATTTTAAATGTTAAGCTTGCAATCAATTTTAAAAACAATATCCACCATTTTTAAAAATCAATTTTTTTAAGTCATAGGTCCTGTATTCCTCATGTATTTAAAAAGATTTATTTATTATAGATATTTATTTTTCTACTACAATGGACAAATTTGTGTTTAAGCTAACATGTCATCAGAATCACCATTCAAACTGAATGATCTTTAAAATGTCTGTCATTAATTAGACCATGAGAATATTCTAAATTTTTCTGATTTTCTTCAAGCTAAATGTCTTGTTTTCATGGAAAAGAGATAAAATAAAGCATTAGTACTTAGTAAACTATGCCAGTATCTTATCATAGAATACACATCTTACACAAAAATAATTCAGAAATTTTAAAGTGTCTACAACCACAAAATAAAAAGTATATAGCCAGATTGTCTCTCAGAAAACAACCTAAGATACTTAATAAAAATATATTTATAGAGTTGTCTTGGGTGTTTCAGTAGGCAAGAAAGAAAAGAATAATTAGACCAAGTATTAAGGGAAATCAGAAAGTCAGAAAGTTAAGTAGAATATGTAAAGTGTCTTTTGTGTGTGCTGCAAAATATAACTTGCTAGCTGCAATATGTTGTGAAATTAAAAATATATATGTATATATAGATAGATATCACAGGTAGTATCATAGTGACAATTAAAAATATTTAGAACAAGAATAATAATGAAAATACTACTTATCAAAACTTATAAGATGTAGTGTAGGCATTATTTATAGGGATATTCATAGCCTTAAAATGCTAAAATTAGAAAAGAAGAAAGGCTAATTAATTAATGATAAAATTATCACTTAAGTTAGAGAAGGAAGAGCAGTATAAATCTAAACTTGAAGAAAGAAAAATGTGAAATGGGAGATGAAATGAATGAAACCAAATAAAACATATAAAGAATCAAACAAGCCATATATTATACTAGTGATGTAAGAAGGGGCGTAGATATAGAAAATAGGGAGGTAAAAAGATAAGAAGACAATAGAAACATGTTTGTGACAAGAGATTTGAAAACTTAAGATGATAGAACAAATTTTTACACAAATATACAACTCAACAAAGTAAATATGAGAATGGATAGAAATGGATTTGTAAAGAATTTAGTAGCTCTTAAGAGGATTACATCAATAATTATTGTTCCCCAAAGAAACTTCAGGCCTAAACAATTTTACTAAGTTATTTCAAACCTTCAATGAATTGATGTAATAATTTTATACAAACTCAACCAGAGTATATGAGCATATTTCCTAATTCATTTTGTGAGACCAACTTAACCTTGATTGCAAAACCTGACAAAGATGAGAAAAAAAATTATAAATAATTTCATACATACACATAGATGAAAAACAAAATAATATGCATTTAATCCAACAATGTGTAACCAAAGACAGGAAAGGAGGGAGGGACAGAAAGAGACCAAGCTGAGTTTTTTTGAGCAACATGAGGTTTGTTTAATATAAAAAAATTAATTTTTGTAATTTATCACATTAAAAGTTAAAAGTTGAAAAGCTATCTGTTAACCTCAAGAGATACAGAATAAGTGTTTGAGAAAGTAGTTTAAATTTCTTCCTTCCATTTTTTGTCTATATTCAAAATTATTTACAAAACCAGGCATTACTTTGATAATCAAAACAAAATAATAACTGCCATTTTAAATTAAATCTCATTTTCTAAAATAGAATTCTCTTCATCTTCCTTCCCAAATGTTCTTCACTTACTGACGTATCTGTCACTACAAATGGAATCATTTTTCTGGTCACCCAGACTTACGACCCTAAAGAATGATTGCTTTCTTTCCAGTTGGGGTGGGGACAAAGGGAAGGATGATAGCTGGGAACAATACTACACGTGTTCTGATTGGCCAGACCTGTATCTCATGCTTCTGCCCTGAAGCAATGGCATAGCTTAACTTGAACCATATGTGTAGAAAATGAGAAAGACTTGGCATCTCAAAGGAAATCTGTGGTGCTGTTAGCAGAAGGAGAATGCAAACTGGAAAGTTTTAGTTTTTTTTTTTTTAAAGTTTCACTCCTGTAATCCTAGCACTCTGGGAGGCAGAGGTGGGCAGATTGCTCGAGGTCAGGAGTTCGAAACCAGCCTGAGCAAGAGCGAGACCCTGTCTCTACTATAAATAGAAAGAAATTAATTGGCCAACTAATATATATAGAAAAAATTAGCCGGGTATGGTGGTGCATGCCTGTAGTCCCAGCTACTCGGGAAGCTGAGGCAGAAGGATCGCTTGAGCCCAGGAGTTTGAGGTTGCTGTGAGCTAGGCTGACGCCATGGCACTCACTCTAACCTGGGCAACAAAGTGAGACTCTGTCTCTAAAAAAAAAAATCTACTCTGAGGCTTCTACTTGTTGTTTGGGGATATACATGCCAAAGAATATCAAAAACATATCCCTTATTTGTTCCTACTCATTTTAATTTGAGAGTTGGCTTACAGTTGATTTAAATTGTGTATTTCCTTAAGGCACGGATTATGCCATTCATATTTTTATTCCCAGTACTTACATAGTGCCTGACAATGAGTTGCTTCATTTGTTAGTGAATCATGGTCCTTCTTTGTGATGTTGATTTTATTGTCTTCTTAAACAGTTATTTATGATGTCATGTTCTGACTTCTCATCTACACTTATTTCCTCATCTTACAGAATTATTGAGCTCAGACTTCTTATGCTAATGCTCTTTCTAGTTTTCAAAAATCCAAAAATATTTACTATACTAAAAAGAAAGAGCTTATAAGTATGTTTAAATCTCTTTTATTCAGTAACTATCCTTTCTGTACAAATGAGTTTGCATTAAGCAGTAAACAATACAAAACTTAATGGGAGTACGTTTCCGCTAAGACCTAATAAGCTTTCTGCATATTTTCTTCTACTCTTGGGCTAATGTCCTTCATTTTTTCAAGATACTTACTTTAAATCCAGATATCACGTGCATACCACAGTGCAACCTTTTGGGAGAAGAACTCATTTCCTAGAAGTCCCTTAGCATAGTTCTCTTAAGTCTCAGTAGTTAATATTTCATTATTTGTCCTAGCAAAGAAACATAATCATGACTGGCTTAGAATTTTCTAGTGTTCTAATATATTTTTTGTTATGTTCATCTCTGGTGACTGGGTAATAGCAACTCTGCTTGTTTTGAAGCACATGGCCACCATTTTCCAGAAGAAAATATTGGTACTCTGTTGTCAGGAAGGATGGAAAAGAATGAGTGGATACTGCAGTACAATTCCACTAGATCCCTAAGCGAAATAATTTGACTACTTCCTGTCAGAGAGGGCAGCACCTTGTTCTCACAGATATAGCTATGTATTCTGCACAGGGATTTACCTTCACTGCCTGCAATGCTATCATAAGCAGCATTATGCATGAACTTGTAGAATGACTTATCAACTGCCGTTTTTCCCCAGGTATCTTCTCTGACTGGGACCACATTTTGCAGCAGCGACGGCCAGCTTGATGGAAGAGTGGGATGTCCTGTTAAAGGATTCAGTTATAGTGCAAACAAGGGGACAACATCTTGTGAGATGAGGATGCTACTCCTACAGGATGAGGTATATGTTGAAACCAACAATCAATTTAGTATCCATGCATAGAATGTACAGATCTGACAGTTAAAGCTTAGAGTGGGAGTGGCCTCTTTTACCAATTGCTCTTAATTGCGTACTAGAACAAATTTGCTTTCTGCCCCAAAGAATATAGTTCAATGTTGTGAAGGTCATAGGGCCCAGGGAGGTATGTTTCCATGAGGCAACATCATATTTCCAATGAACTGGAAGCTGACACATTTCCCAAAACATGTTGGGTTTCTCGTGTTGCCGAACCATCAGGTAGAGATGGGGATCACTGTACTGTCCTGCGTGATTTGTCACAATAACCGGGAAGAAATCAGGTTGCTGTTACACAATAGAGGAAAAGGGATTATGTTTAGAACTCAGAGCAATCACTGGGGTACCACGTGATACTCCCTTGGCTAACGCTCTTTGGAATGTTCTGCTGACCCAATGAAGACATAACCACCAATGGCTCAGAATCTAAGGGAATAAAGGTAGCAGTCACTCCATCAGATCCAAAACCCTGCTTGGGAAAGGGGCTGGCAGAATAAGGAGAGCACAGAATCATAGCGTGGTTGCTATGATTATCAGCATAGACCTTGTAGCCTGCTACAGAAGTGAAAATTATAGCAGCTACAGATTATGTTATTAGTTGGAGGATTTTTTTCCTTCATTTTTGCACTGTTACATTATCAGAAGAATATCAGTTGTGGCTAACATGTTAGAATTTTAATTAACAATTGGCCAATTAATTATCTCAAGATGCCCTTGGATTCCTGTTGAGATCCTAACTGATTTCGTCTGCCTTAGGGAATCTCATCTTTTCCCATGGGTTTATTTTTCACTTGCATACAGGGGGATTTCTGGTTATAACTCTACCATGAGCTGAAAACATTGATATCCCATTGTCTATTGGTTATCTTCAACTTAGGTTATTGTTTTCCTTCCCCAACAACCATAGTTATTGGCATTCTTACTGAGCCAATCAACTAATCCTGGTGAATATCCTAGACTATTTCTTCTTCTTGTCTCTTTATGTCCATGGCAATTATCTTATCCTTTCTAATGAAATATCTAAATATTTTTTCTTTCTATCCCATTCTCAAAATCACGAAAGCCAGAACCTGGTTAAGTCCCTTATTTTATCTTAGTTGGATTGTTATGAATGTAGCCCAAATAAAATAGGAGCCTTAGTCTCCATGTGAAATTATATTCAAAGAAACAGCAGTTCAAAAATTTTTTAAAAATAGAAACTTGAATCAAAAGAATCTTTAATCTAATTAAATCAAATCAGATGTCTCAGTCCTTTGGATACTTACTTCAGATGCCAACATTTCTCTGCCTCTAATGTCTGGCACATCTATAGACCTTCAGTAACATGTTCTAATCATAAAGTAAATTGATTCTTCTCTAATCCCTGCTATGATGATCCCTGTGAATTCCTGATCCCATGTTTCTGCTAACAATTAATCTATTTCAGTTGTTCTGCAGCCTGCCTGACCCATGCTGGACACAAACTTGCCAGAGGATCAATTTTCTGCCTTCCTTCTAAGGATAGCTTTAATTTTTAGATACATTTGATATAAGTTAAAACAACAATTTTCACCTTGTAATTTAGATATGAAGGAAAGCAGAAAATTAGACAGTAGCTGGAATGAGGAGGTAGGATTAAGGAAAATATTTTTAGATGAGTAAAATTAAGCCACATTATGCTGATTTAATTAAGAAGATTTAATTACAACAATAAGAAACTAAAGTTCCAGGAGTGAACGAGGATTATTACAGAAGCAAATTTCAACAAAAAATGAAAGGGAATGACATCCAGGGCATGCATGAGTAAAAGAATTTCCCTTCAAATGGAGCAAAACCTTTTTATTGAGAGAGTGGCAGGCAAGAAGTAGATGTACATTATTGCTACTTCCTCTTCTTCTACTCCTTCTATTTCCAGCCTTCTTCAGTCATTCCTATCTCACTGCTAAGAAATTTTGTCAAAGTCACCTATTTTCTTCACCTTGCCATGTCAATAATAATTTTTTTGTTTTTATTTTTATTGACCTTTTACCAGTATATGAACTATTTGACTACTCTGTTGCTCTTAATACATTTTCTACTCAAGGTGGCTTTTCCTCAATTTGCTTTCCTTGCTTTCCTTTCTATACCAGACTTCTAAATGTCAGAATTTCCCAGGACTCTACTATTCACATTCCCCTTTCTATTTCTATATTTTTGGCTTCAAATAACATCTTTTGAACATAAATATTCAAGTTTATATATCTCTCTCAGACCTTTCCCCTGAGTAGACATTTTGATCTCCTCATATAAATGTCTAACAGGTTATGATCAATTTATCATCACTAACATAAAACTCTTTATTTCCTACCCCATGTCCACCCTCCTGGTCCTTCAAACACATGCTCCTCCCAAGCCACCAACAGATTAGACTGCCCTATTGTCCTCGCAACTGATTGCTCAGTCTTTACAATATCCCCCTCCATGACTTATTCACATAGCAGGAAGAGATATCACCTCACAACTGTTAGAATGGCTACTATCAAAAAGACAAAAGACGGCAAGTGTTGGTGAGGATATGGAGAAAAGGAGATCCATCCCTAGTACACTGTTGGTGGGAATGTAAACTAGTGCAGCCATTACAGAAAACATTATAAAGGCTCCTCAAAAAATTAAAGCTAGAACTACCATATGTTCCAGCAATCCCAATTTTGGATATATATCCAAAAGAAATGAAATCAGTATGTCGAAGAGATATCTGTAGTCCCGTATTTATTCATTGCTGTATTATTTGCAATAGTCAAGATATAGAATCACCCTAAGTGTCCCTCAATGGATAAATGGATAAATGGTGTGTATACATAATGGAATACCTTATAAAAGAAGGAAATCCTCATTTGTGACAATATGGATGAAGTCGGAGGACATTATGCTAAGTAAATAAGCCAGGCACAGAAATACAAATACTACATGATCTTTTGCACTTATAATTGCAATCTAAAAAGTCAAACTCATAGATGCAGAGAGTGTAGAATGGTGGTTGTCAGGGGCTCTAGTAGATGAGAAGATGTTAGTCAATGGGTACAAAGTTTCAGTTAGGATGAAAAAGTTTAGGAGATTTCTTGCACTGCATGGGGACTATAGTTAATATATTGTAGGCTTGAAAATCTCTTAGAGAGGAAATCTTAAATGTTCTTACCACAAAAATGATAAGGATGTGAGGTGATAGATAATTAGTTAGCTTGATTAAACTGTGTCACAATGTATACATAGATAGAAACATCACATTACATACAATCAATATATACAATTTTCATTTGTCAATTAAAAATAAGAATGTAAAAGCATAACAAATGAAAATTGTATATATTTATATTTTGCAACATGTTTTGAAATATGTATACATTGTGGAATGACTAAATTGAGCTAATATATTAATTACATCTTAATTTTAAAATATGTTACAATGTTGCATAAACCCATTCTATTAAAATGTAGGCTTCCTGATAATTGGAACTCTGTATCTTTAAATTTCCTCAGTATTTGTTGACTAATAGAAACTCCCAAGGACGTTTTTTATACTTCTTTTTATGTTAGCAAACATACATCATGTATGGGACTTGGCCTGAAACATTAATTCCTGAGCTGTACATTCTTCGCTAAACCACACTTCCAACCTCAACGTTGTCTTCACCATGTTCCTTTGTTTTTCTGGTAAAATTTCAAGAATAATCAGGGCCAATGTTTGCAATTCTTTATATCATTTAAATATTTCTTTTTCATTTCTGCCATTTTTTACATGGCTGGCAGTTACTCATCTCAAAATATCTTAGTTCCTAAAATCTTAATCTCTGATCTAAAACTGTCATCAACACAAAATCAAGTGAATGTTAACTCCTCTGTTTCTTCCCCAGCCTTAGATAGAACTACCTAACAGTTCTGCCCATTTCCAAAGTCATTTCTCTTTGTTGTCTTTATCACATCCAGTTTGGCCCCATCCATTTGTCTCCCCATATTTCTATCAACATAATAAAAGGGTTAGGAACTAAGCAGGAAGGGGGCAGGGAGGGCCCCAGGGGCAATGGAAAGAAAAGCCTGTGTACTAACATAAATCTCTATTACTGATTCCTGAACCCATGCCCTACACTGACATTAGAGTAGTCTCTATAAAATGTGAAGTATACCTATCTAATTTCCTGCTTAATCAGGTCCAAGGTCTCTCACCCTACACTATGAGTACCATGAGGTTAAGGGACTAAGTCTCTCTGTTTCACCTTTGTTTTCTGAGTGACTAGTATAATTCAGGCTCATGCCAGGCACTCAATAAATATTTGTTGAATGAATAAATGAATGACAATCTTTTACAATGTTTCTTTACATACTATAAGCTTAATCACATTTTGTTCCTGCCTACCAATCTATCTTCAAATGGCAATACTGGATCATTTGAAGTTCCAGAAACACACTGTGCCATTCCCTGCCTTCATTTCTTTCCACAAATTGTTTTCTCTGACCCAGATGGATCTCTAGCCCCATGTTAAGCCTATATTCTTCTTTCATCCTATTCATTCTTGAAAATTCCCATAAGGGGCAGATCCTTAATATTCATATCCATTTCCTCTCTTCTATGCATTGTGGGTAAAAGCTGATAGGTACTCAGTAGATGCCCCTTGAATTAAATGGAATTGAATAACTTTGCCTTCATTATAAAGATTTTTCACATAGTATTTGATAAGTTTGTCCTAGTAGTCTTTCTACATTGGCAGAGTAAATATTGTTATTTCCATTTTGCAGGTAAACGAGCTGAGGCACAGAAAAGTTCAAGTGGTTTGCTAGATATAAAATGCTTTATGACAGAAGTGGTACTAAAATTTGTGTCTTCTAATTTCTTCTTCCCAGCACATAATAGAGAATTTTGAGTACATTTTCATGGTGCCATGGGATCCAGTTGGATTTAGCAGCCATCTACAGTCCTTGTGGCAAAAAGATGCCATTTTTTGTTTTGTTCTGTTTTGTCTTTTTCCAAACTGGGAACTGTGAAAGATCCATTTCAGTAGAGAATCTGAAGATGGATGAAGAGAAAATGTTTTCTCCCTTTGAGCTTTGGAAGTTCCTCTGGACACATGGGAAAGAATCAGGACTGTTTTGTTATAAAGAGTTTTAAAAAATAACAAAAACACCATATTACATTTGCAATTTTATCCCACTTCACAGTATTAAGCACAATTTCTAAAAAAAACTTAAAACATGCCATTTTTATTAATGGTCCATTTAAAACCACCAAACATTTTGATGTCAATTACTAAAACAAGGTTTAACGCTGTCAGAAAGCATTAGTGCTAAAAACAGTCATCCTTTCTGTATTTTCATCTGCAAAGCATTACAGTTTATAAAACAATTTTAACTCTGAAATACGTAAGGCCTTATATGAAGGTTTCCATATGTTAAGAATTTTATTTGTGTGTTTGATTTTAAATTGCTTTGAAAAACAGACAGTTGAGGTTTATAGAAAGGAATCTTTCTTTTAGGAAATAAATGTCTCAAAAGTGCAGGGCACCAGCAGGAAAAACATTCTGACCACAAATCAGAAACACATTGGGAAGTGTTTGTTGAGTACACCTTCTGAAACGAGTATTTTGTTTCTATTTGCTGGAAAATTGAAAAATCTGTTGTATCTTGGCATGGCTTATTGGCCCAGCCCCAGATTCCTTGTGCAGTAGATGGCATTATTGTATACACAGTCTGGCTGCCTGGACCTCTGTTTTCATCACATGGATTTTAAATATAAATTGTACCTGCTAACAGTACCATTATTCAGCTACAGCTATTCTCCAGATCAAATTAGTTTGCATATTCTTTTTTGTTCCTTAAAAACTGTGTCTAAGACAAAAAAAAAAGAGAGAGAGAGAGAGAGAGAGAGAAAGAGAAGATGACAATTAATCGGTGTTTTGGCTGCTGAGTGGCATCTGGCCAAAAGCCACTAGGCTGACAACTGGAGTTTGGAGTGTGTTTTTGCAAGGCTAATTTAAGGTGAACTTAGATGGATTCAAGATTTATAAGCCTTAAAATGTCCTGACTGGAGCAAAGTTCAAGTAAAGTAATCCGCTGCTCACTGCACAGACAGGCTCAGCCCACACTGCCCTGTGATTTAGTCTACAGTCAAGGAGAATTTTAAAAACAGGCAGAAGGGCTGAGTTTCTGTGTTTCACTTCAAAGGTCTTCTAATAACTGAGAGGATTATACTCTTTTAACCAGCTAAGAAGGTTAGGTGGTTTTGAGCGAGTGCTTTTATAGCTATCAATAATTCTAAGTTTAAACTTTAAGGATCGCCTTTAGTGTACACATCTCCTTTAACACATTAATGACTGTGAGAAACTCACACACCTATCTTATGATTTTATAAGAATTTCAGAGTAAATAGCAGAACTTTTCAAATGATTGAAAATACCTCTAGGGCTACACAGTGTGATGGGAATGGGGTTGTGAAACAATCTAGAGAACCATTTAATTAAACATATTGAGCCTGTTTGAAATAGGTTTTTAATGCCCTGAATATAAGAATATACTATTAAGAACAATTGCCAACAAAAATAGAAAGCAGGCTTTGATGTTAGTTTTCTGTATACTAGCATGTTATAGCCAATATTGCCAAATTAGGAGGAAGTTCAAATGCTTGTTCTCTAATGGAGAAGGAAGGAAGGAAGGAAGGAAGGAAGGAAGGAAGGAAGGAAGGAAGGAAGGAAGGAAGGAAGGAAGGAAGGAAGGAAGGAA